>CAUYQU010072457.1:0-70996 GCA_963574635.1 Cheracebus regulus | reverse complement strand
TCAAGGACCTGGAAATAGACATTCCATTCGACCCAGCAATCCCATTACTGGGTATATATCCAAAGGATTATAAATTGTTCTACTATAAGGACACATGCACACGAATGTTCATTGCAGCACAGTTTACAATAGCAAAGACCTAGAACCAACGCAAATGCCCATCAATGATAGACTGGACAGGGAAAGTGTGGCACATATACACCATAGAATATTATGCAGCCATCAAAAACGATGAGTTTGCGTCCTTTGTAGGGACATGGATGAACCTGGAAACCATCATTCTCAGCAAACTGACACAAGAACACAAAATCAAACACCGCATGTTCTCACTCATAGACGGGTGTTGAACAATGAGAACACATGGACACTGGGAGGGGAGCACTATACGCGGGGGTCTGTTGGGGGGAACTAGGGGAGGGATAGTCGGGGGTGGGGAGTTGGGGGGAGATACCAGGGGGAGAAATGCCAGATCTAGGGGAAGGGGAGGAAGGCAACAAATCACACTGCCACACGTGTACCTATGCAACAATATTGTATGTTCTTCACATGTACCCCAAAACCTAAAATTCAATAAAAAAAATAATAATAATAATAAAAAAATGTTCAATGTCACTAATCATTAAAGAAATTCAAATTAAAACCACAATAAGATACCATCACACACCAGTAATAATGGCTATTATTAAAAAGTCAAAAAGCAACAGATGTTGGCAAGGATATGAAGGAAAGGGAATACTTATATGTTGTTGATTAGCATATAAATTAGCACAACCTCTGTGAAAACAATATGGAAATTTCTGAAATAACTAAAAATAGAACTACTCCTCAATACAGCATTCCATCACTGGGTATATACCCAAAAGGAAAAAAAAATATCAAAAAGGAACCTGCACTCATATGTTTATTACAGCACTATTTTCAATAGCAAAAACATGGGAGTCTGTGTCTATCGAACAGATAATAGGATTTTTAAAATAGAGCACACACACATTATGGAATATTACTTACCCATTAAAAGGAACAAAATTATGTCTTCTGCAGCAACTTAATGGAACTGGAAGCCATTGTCCTAAGTGAAATGATCCAGAAACATAAAGTCAAAAACTCACATTTTCACTTATAGTGGGAGCTAAACAGTGGGTACACACAAACAGAGTGGAATAAGAGACATTGGAGACTCCCAGAGGTGGAAGGGGAGGAAGAGGATTGGGGAGGACAAACTGCCTACTGAGTGCAATGTGCACCATTTGGGTGATGGCTACTCTAAAAGCTCAGACTTCACCACGACACAATACATCCATGTCACACAACTGTACTTGTACCTCTAAATCCATATATTCTGTTAAAAGATTAAAAGATAAAGTCTATATTTAAAAACTAAAAAAAAAGACTCAAATATAAAAGTAAATTTTCAAAATTAATAGAAAATATTGTAGGAGCAAATTTGTGAACATGAAGAGGAACAACACTGATTAAAGAAAACTTTGAAAATATACATAACCAAAACAATAGTGAATGTGATAATATAAAAGTAAGTTATCTTTATTTTTAACACTTTTATTGAGGTATAATTGATATACAAAGAACTGCACATATGTAATATGTGCACTTGATGAGTCTGCTCTTATGCAAGCACCTATAATGCTATTCCCACAAGGTAACAGACATATTCAACACCTCCCAAAGTTGCTTTGTGTTCCTTTGTTTTTGTAGCAAAAACACGTCAGTGCACAATATCATATTATCAAGTATAGGCACTATGTTGTATAGCAGATCTCTAGAACTCATTCAGCTTGCATAATTAAAACTTTATAACCATTTCAAGGTTTATAGAAACATTTTGAAATGAGAGAATGTACTTCTAATGCCAGAAGTGAAAAGGATTAATATCTAGAATAGCCAGTAAAATCTTGCAAAAATAAGAGAACAATTACTCTACTTTAAAAATAGGTAAAGAAGGTCATTTTCAGACAAGAAAATCTAGAGTTAAAAAAAGAAAAAAGAAAAGGTGCTCAAATTCAACAGAAATCAGAGAAACACAAATTACAGCAAAAATGATATATCTCTATACACAAATTAAATTTAGAGAGCTGGAAAATGTCAAATGTTAGCAGGAATGGAGGTATATAGATCCAAGTCCACTTGCTCTGCTGGGGAGAATGTAGACCAGTGCAGGCATTCAAGAGAGCAATTTGGCAATGTTGAGTCAAATTTAAAATATGCATAACATAATCTGCAAAACGTGTACTCATGAGTTTAGTTCCTGAAGATATTCCCACATGAATGGGTAAGAAAAATGTTAGTAAAGCTAGAAAAGGGCTGGACCCCACTGCCAAGTATGGTTATCCAGTTAGTGCTTGAAAAACATAAAAGGTTTCATTGTAAAATGATGGAGAAATATTTAGGCAAATAAAACCAAAAGGATACAACTGCCGCAATAGTCATAGCAAATAAAAGGGAATGTAAGACAAAGTCCATTTGTAAATATGAAGTGTCAATACGTATGAGAAAGACTCCATAGACAATTAGATAAAACCTTTGTAAACTTGTATACATGATAGAATATATAATCAGAATATGCAACAAAACTTTGGTTCTTTAAATATTCCAACAAATAAAACATTAAATAAATTATTTTACAAGTGGTTTTGCTGAAACTTCAAGAAAAAGATAAATTCAGAGACTAGAAAAGTGAGAATATTCCCATTCATTTCATGTCATACGAGTATGGTTTCAGCCAGATCTAGGTTGAATTTCCAAATCTGCCAAATAGTAGGTTGGAACTCTGGAATGATTTACCTAACCTGTTCAGTTTCCTTATCATACATTCAACAAATATTTACTAGGCACATACTACATAATTCTAAGCAGTAGAGATACAGTAGGGAACAAAATAGACAAAAGCCCTGATCTTCGTGGAGTTGACAGGGGAGCCATGTGCACATCTATGGAGTGAGCATCCAGGCAAAAGCCATGTGTAAGATCCTCTGGAGGGGAGTGGGGCAGAACGAGGCATGCCACCAACAGGAATGGCAAGAGAGTGTTAGGACATAAGATCTTGCAAGGTTTGGCCTTGGTAGCCATTGGTCTTTCATTTGTATTCTAAATAAAACAAATACCTACTAGAGAGCTTTGAGCAGAGAATGAACATGGTCTGCCTGTTTTTTTTTTAACAAGATTATGCTGGCAGCTGTCTTTTTTATTTACTGCAGGGGGCCAAAGATGGTAGGACAGAGTCCAGCAATCCAGTCAGGAGATGACAGTGGCTTGGAGAAAAGGGATGGCAGAACAGGTAATGAATGGTTGTAAGCCTCTGGATGTATTTTTATAGAGGGGCTGATTAGATTGACTGATGTGTCACTTGCCTGGTAGAAGTGACAAAATGGAGTCAATGATTACTCCAAGGTTCTTGACATGAGCAAATGGAGTTGCTTTTAAATGACAGGGAGTGCTGTAAGAGGAGCAGTTCAGGGAACATGGTCTGAAGTTTAGTTGTGAACATTTGGAAATGCCTATTACTCATCCAAGTGGAGATTTGAGTTAGCTGTTGGGTAGAGAATTCTAATGCAAATTTGAAATGTTATGTATCAATAGTGCATGTAGATAATATTATAGCCATGAGGCTCCATGAGATCATTGAAGAGTAAATATAACCAAGAAGAGAAGGAATCCAAAGACCAAGCCCTGGGCTCCTCCAGGAGATAAACATGAGCCAGCTGATTGGATCCTGATGGAAGAGGCTTCTAAGGCAGTAGGAAAACCAAACAAACACAAGGCTTGAGGTAAAATTATGGGAAAAAACTGGAAGGTTGATATCATCTAATTCAAAGGATTATGAACACCCTAAGACAGGCAAAGTACATGATGGGCTTTCCTCCCTCTTTTATTCCACATACAGGCCCACATGGAGATTGCTTACTAGTTACATGATAGATAGATAGATAGATAGATAGATAGATAGATAGATAGATAGGAAGACGGGGAAATAAATAAGTCATATATAATAAGATGGAAAGAAGTACTGTTTAAAATGGTTTCTTAAATTTTGTGATTTATTGGCAGTATGTAGCTAGAAAAAAACTACATGCATCTTTGTTTTGGTTTTTGATGCCACATTTTTTTTTATTATATTTTGAGTTCCAGGACACATGTGCAGAACATGCAGATTTGTTACACAGGTATACATGTGCCATGGTGATTTGCTGCACCCATCAACCTGTCATCTACATTAGGTATGTCTCCTAATGCTATCCCTCCCCTAGCCCCCCACTCCACAACAGTCCCCAGTGTGTGATGGTCCCCTCCCTGTGTCCATGTGTTCTCATTGTTCAACATCCACTTATGAGTGAGAACATGTGGTGTTTGGTTTTCGGTTCTTGTGTCAGTTTGCTGAGAATGATGGTTTCCAGCTTCATCCATGTCCCTGTAAAGGACATGAATTCATCCCTTTTTGTGGCTGCATAGTATTCCATGGTGTATATGTGCCACATTTTCTTTATCCAGTCTATCATTGATGGGCATTTGGGTTGGTTCCAAGTCTTTGCTATAAACTATATATATCATTTAATAATTAATTCCACCTCTCAGAAGTAACTCTTATTATGGAAAACAACTACATATACAAATATCCTTATTTTACTACTTTTAAAAATATTTTATTGCACTTTAGGTTCTGGGTTACCTATGCAGATCATGCAGGATTGTTGCATAGGTACATAAATGGCAATGTGGTTTGCTGCTTCCATCCCCCGGTCACCTATATCTGCCATTTCTCTCCATGTTATCCCTCCCCAACCTCCCTACCCCCCACTGTCCCTCCCATAGTACCCCCAACAGACCCCAGTGTGTGATACTCCCCTCGCTGTGTTCCTGTGTTCTCATTGTTCAACACCCGCCTATGAGTGAGACCATGTGGTGTTTGATTTTCTTTTTTTCTTTTTTTTTTTCTTTTTTTCTTTTTTTTTTTTTTGCATTTTAGGTTTGGGATACATGTGAAGAACATGCAAGATTGTTGCATAGGTACACACATGGCAGTGTGATTTGCTGCCTTCCTCCCCATCACCTATATCTGGCATTTCTCCCCATGTTACCTCTCCCCAACTACCCACCCCCTGCTGTCCCTCTCTTATTTCCCCCCAACTGACCCCAGTGTGTGAAATTCCCCTCCCTGTGCCCATGTGTTCTCATTGTTCAACACCCGCCTATGAGTGAGAACATGCAGTGTTTGATTTTGTGTTCTTGTGTCAGTTTGCTGAGAATGATGGTTTCCAGGCTCATCCATGTCCCCAAAAAGGACACGAACTCATTGTTTTTTATGGCTGCATAGTATTCCATGGTGTATATGTACCACATTTTCTTTGTTCAGTCTAACATTGATGGGCATTTGGGTTGGCTTCAGGTCTTTGCTGTTTTACACAGGGCTGCACTGCACATTCATGTACATGTGTCCTTACAGTAGAATGATTTATAATCCTTTGGATATATACCTAGTAATGGGATTGCTGGGTCAAATGGAATTTCTATTTCTAGGTCCTTGAGGAATCGCCACACTGTCTTCCCCAATGGTTGAACTAATTTACTTTCCCACCAACAGTGGAAAAGTGTTCCTATTTCTCCACATCCTCTCCAGTATCTGTTGTCTCCAGATTTTTAAATGATCACCATTCTAACTGGCGTTCTTGATTCAACTGCTAGGTTGCAAATGAAAAACAAAACAAAACTGACAAAAACCCAAGCTCCCTGAATGTGGCAGTCTCATGAGTTTTTCCTAAAACTGTCTGTACTATCAAAACTTGAACTCTAAGCCTGATGTCAGCTTGCTTTGTTTGCACACACTTAATGTGGTTAAAAAAATGAATGATGCAATGAAGGTGATGATCATTAGAAAGTCAGAAATAAGTTCTGAGAAACAGAACAATTCAACAGAGAAAAACTGCATCAACAATAGCTGGATCTTAAATAAAGGGATAGTCTACATATAGAACTTTCATAGACACTTTAAATCTTCAAATCCACACAGTACTAATGTGTATATTCTGGTACATTGTGTCTTTGTTCTCGTTGGTTTCGAAGAACATCTTTACTTCTGCCTTCATTTCATTGTTTATCCAGTCAACATTCAAGAGCCGGTTGTTCAGTTTCCATGAAGTTGTGCAGTTCTGAGTGAGTTTCTTAATCCTGAGTTCTAATTTAATTGCACTGTGGTCTGAGAGACTGTTTGTTATGATTTCCATTTTTTGCATTTGCTCAGGAGTGATCTACTTCCAATTGTGTGGTCAATTTTAGAGTAAGTGTGATGTGGTGCTGAGAGGAATGTATATTCTGTAGATTTGCAGATGTCAATTAGGTTTGCTTAGTCCAAATCTGAGTTCAAGTCCTGGATATCCTTGTTAATTTTCTGTCTCGTTGATCTGTGTAATATTGACAGTGGAGTATTAAAGTCTCCCAAAATTATTGTGTGGGAGTCTAAGTCTCTTTGTAGGTTGTTGCGAACGTGCTTTATGTATCTGCGTGCTTCTGAATTGGGTGCATATATATTTAAAGATTGTAAGAACTTCTTGTTGCATTGATCCTTTTGCCATTATGTAATGCCCTTCTTTGTCTCTTTGATCTTTGTTGGGTTAAAGTCTATTTTATCAGAGACTAGGATTGCAACTCATGCTTTTTTTTTTTTTTTGCTCTCCATTTGCTTGGTAAATCTTCCTCCATCCCTTTATTTTGAGCCTGTGTGTGTCCTTGCATGTGAGATGGGTTTCCTGAATACAGCACACCAATGAGTTTTGACTTTTTATCCAATATGCAAGTCTGTGTCTTTCGATTGTAGTGTTTAGCCCATTTACATTTAAGGTTAATATTGTTATGTGTGAATTTGATCCTGCCCTTTTGATGCTAGCTGGTTGTGTTGCCTGTTAGTTGACACAGTTTCTTCATTGTGTTGATGCTCTTTACCATTTGGTACATTTTTGGAGTGGCTGGTACCAGTTGTTCCTTTCTTTGTTTAGTGCTTCTTTCAGGAGCTCTTGTAAGGCAGGTTTGGTGGTGATGAAGTCTCTCAGCAATTGCTTGTTCATAAAGGATTTTATTTCTCCTTCGCTTATGTAGCTTAGTTTGGCTGGATATGAAATTCTAGGTTGGAAGTTCTTTTCTTTAAGGATGTTGAATATTGGCCCCCACTCTCTTCTGGTTTGTAGGGTTTGTGCTGAGAGATCTGCTGTGAGTCTGATGAGCTTCCCTTTGTGGGTAACCCAACCTTTCTCTCTGGCTTCCTTTAGCATTTTTTTCTTCATTTCAACCCTGGTGAATCTGATGATTATGTGCCTTGGGGTTGCTCTTCTTGAGGAATATATTTGTGGTGTTCTCTGTATTACCTGGACTTGAATGTTGGCCTGCCTTGCTAGGTTGGGGAAGTTTTCCTGGATAATATCCTGAAGAATTTTTTCCAGCTTGGATTCATTCTCTCCTTCACATTCAGGTACACCAATCAAATGTAGATTAGATCTTTTCACATAATTCCATATTTCTTATAGGCTTTGTTCATTCTTTTCACTCTTTTTTCTCTATTCTTGCCTTCTCATTTTATTTCACTGAGTTGATCTTCAGTCTCTGATATCTTTTTTGTCTGCTTGGTCGGTTTGGCTATTGAAACTTGTGTATGCTTTGTGAAGTTCTTGTGGTTTTTTTTTCCACTCCATCAAGTCATTTACATTCTTCTCTAAGCTGTTTATTCTCATTTCATCAAACCTTTTTTCAAGGTTGTTAGTTTCTTTGCATTCGGTTAGAACAAGTTCTTACAGCTCAGATAACTTTGTTAATACCCACCTTCTGAAGCCTGTTTCTGTCAATTCATCTGACTCACTTTCCATTCAGCTTTGTTTCCTTGCTGGTGAGGAGCTGTGATCCCTTGGAGGAGGAGAGATGTTCTGGTTGTTAGTGTTTTCATCCTTTTTGCACTAGTTTCTTCCCATCTTTGTGGATTTATCTACCTGTGGTCTTTGTAGTTGGTGACTTTCGGATGGGGTCTCTGAGATGTCCTTTTTGTTGATGTTGAAGTTATTTCTTTTTGTTTTTTAGTTTTCCTTCTAATGTCAGGCCTCCCTGTTGTAGGACTGCTGCAGGTCCACTCCAGACCCTGTTGGCCTGGGTTTCACCTGCGGTTGCTGCAGAACAGTAAGGGATGCTGCCAGTTTCTTCTTCTGTTATCTTCGTCCCAGAAGGATACCCGCTAGAAAGCAGCTTGAGCTCTCCTTTATGAGGTGTCTCTTTGGATACACAGGGGTTGAGGAGATAGTCTGTTCCTTGTAGGAGCTCAAGTGCTGAGCTGGGAGCTCCACTGTTTCATTCAGAGTTGCTGGTCAGGTATGTTTAAATCTGTTGCAGCAGAACTCATAACCGCCTTTTTTCTCAGGTGCTCTGTCCTGGGAAAGTGGAGCTTTATTTGTAAGTTCCTGATGTGCTGCTGCCTTTTCCCAGAAATGCCCTGCCCAGCCAGGAGGTAGCCTAGTCACAGTCCACCAGCAGAGGCACTGCTGAGCTGCTGTGGGCTCTGCCAGGCTGCTGTGTGAACTTCCTTGCAGTTTTGTTTACAGAGGTATAGTTAGAACTGCCTCGGTAATGACGGATTGCCTCAGTAATGGCAGACTGCCTAGGTAATGGCAGCCTGCCTAGGTAGTGGTGGACTACCTCGATAATGGCGAACACCCTTCCCCCCACAGAGCTGGACCATCCCGGGTCCAGCTGCACTTGCTGTGAAACTCTGCATCCAGAGCATTTCAGATTGCTTACCTTTGTAGGGGTTGGAACCACCGAGCCGGATCACCTGGCTCCCATTTTCAGCCCCCTTTCTTTCAGTTGAATGGATGATTCTGTCTCTCAGGTGTTTCAGGCACCAGTTGAAATGGCTGCCCAGATTTGTGTGAGTTTTTTTTGTTGACACCCACTGAGCCAACTCAAACAGCCATGCTAGAAACTCTTGGTGCTTTTCAGCCAGGGAATCTCCTGGTCTGTGGGCAGCAAAAACTCATTTGGAAATGTGATCACTCACCCTCTGCATTGTTCTCACTGGGAACTGACTCGAGAGCTGTTCCTATTCGGCTGTCTTGGATCCCCCTTATTTTACTATTATATGTCAAAGTGTAAACATAAATAACAAAAAATCAAGGAATGGTTAATAAATAACAGGATATTCACTCAAAAGAATTTAAATGATTATTGTAAATATTCCACTGTCTGGGAAAAACTGACTTAATAGAAAATGTAAAAGCCCTGGTAATAGAAGAAAGAAATTGAATGGTGTTCAAATGTCAGGACAATTTCTGTTAAAATAATGCAAATACAGATGTCTTTTTTTTTTTTTTTGCTTCTCTCTCCTTTAATAATTTACAAGGTTATATTTCTACAACTGAGACAATACAATCTCACATGATTTGAAAATTAAAGTTCATTATCAGATTTTTTTAATGCCGTGCTTAAGAGATGTTTTTAGTGATGATGTGGCATAGCAATTGAGCCTAGGTTATACCTCACAGGAAAAGCTGTATAATAAAACCAATTAAAACAACATGAAAATAATCTGCTCACAAATCAGTATAAAGGCCAGGCTATGGTTTTTCAATTCTACAAAGTCAAGAACATGCTGACAGCATGAAATCTCAAAGCAAATACCAGCTTGTACGTGCACATGTTATACACGGAGCATCTGCTGGGGAATCCATGGCAGGCCAGCAGCTGGAACCTGGGAGTGCTCCATCTCCAGGTTGGCAGTTTGCTCTGTTATCTCCAGCCCCAGTGTAAAGCCTGAGCAAAACTCACACAATCTACATTTCCAATATAAAATTAAATGGACCTTGGATGCTGACATATTTCTTGCTAAATAAAGGGTAAAATGTATGATTTATTTACAAAAATAATTCAAAACAGAATAGTGCCAAGAATGAAAGAGAAAGAAAGGAATAATGCAACCCAATTTCATACCTGGTGTTCTCAAAAGCATTCACAACCACTAAAATTTTCCTAATTTTACCTTAAAGCTTGTGTTCACTTGATTTCCTTCCTACCTTAGTAGCTCTTCCATCAGGATCAAATCAGCTGTTTCCTGTTTATCTCCTGTTATTGGCAGCACTTCTTTTTTTAATAACTGAAAATAGCGACACCAAAAATGTATGAGATAAAGTCAAGCAAAAATACAAGTCCATGTATGACTTAAAATCTACCTGTGGAAAAACAACAAAATAGTTCTTATTAAGTCCATAGTTTACAGTAAGCTCTGGCTTAGCAGAGAGTTGTTCTATGAACTAGAAATATGAACAAGACACAGGAAAACACGGATAGTAAGTGTGCATTCTAGAGGCAGGTTTACCAGAATTAATTTTTCCAGATTGAAAAGTGACCACCACAGTGAATGCCCCTAGACTGTTTTAGGACTCAGCTTTCTACTCCCAGTGTTCCTTTTTTTTCCATGTTAACTGTCTAGAAATAGAAGACTAAAGGAAGGACAAGTGAAAATAACTACAATAAGTGACTTCAGGAAGAATTATGTTTGATTGTTAAATAGAGGAAAACTAAAGATTTTCCTCTATTGAGGCCAGAAAACCATTAGTCAAGTATAATAAACAATGTTTGAGGTTTAGTGGGAAAAAATTTTAGTATTAGGGTTTGCTTCCTGATCAAATGCCTGTATCTTGCTGCAATAAACAAGAAAGGTGATTCTGGTTAATGTAAATAGAAAATAAACCTTCAGAAGGATATCAAGTACAGCAGAATCATCAAGAAGGATAGAAAAACAGGGTCACAAAAGAACAGAAATCAGGGTAGCTTCAGACATCTTAAGAGTAGGAATTTAATAACAATAGTAATAATAATAATTGCAACAGTAACAATAATAATGAAAGCTTTTACCTTTTGAGAGAATATTATGTAACAATATTATAGTAAGCACTGTATGAATTAAGTAATTTAAATCTCACAGTTAGTCAAGGAGGTAGTTATTATTATTCCATTCTGAGAAAAGAAAAGTGGAGACGTAATAAGAATCATCTTGCCAAAAATTAAAGGGATGAGCGGTAAGAGGGAGGAAGTCCCACTCACCAGCCACTGCTGTTACCCACAACAGCTTCGCTCCTTTCAGTGCTGTAAACCAAAGGATCGATTGGCCGTCACCCTTGATTCCATCCTATCACTGCATTCTAGGTTCAAAGTACCAGGGGGACACTGGATCCTGCAACCTAAGCATCTGGCCCCTAAATATGGCCTAGGAGTCTACCCTTACTTCCTCACCAACCTCTCGAGGGCACATCACATCTGATACACACATGATTACTTGTGTCTATTTACATTTATATTGTTCTTTCTCACTTGGTTAGAATAATGTATTCATGGGTTCTGGATAATAGATTCACTCTTTGCTAAACAAATTTGATTCTCATGCAGACAAAAGGCTAGTAAATGGTGCACACCAAAACCCAACCCCATCTAGCTATGCCTAAAATGTGACCAGGAATAAAGTGAAGAGTTAAGAAAGAAAAGCCCAGATTCTCCAGTTAACTTGTCCATCAAACCCTGGCCATTATGCTTTACAAAGACATTTCATCCTATGTTCAGACTATCCCCACACTGTATGATTATCTCCACTTCTAGGTGACGACATTGCATTTGCAGATAAAAAGGGGCTACCCAGGATGACACAGCCAGTCGGTGGCCAGAGCGTGAGTTCTACCCGGTGTTCTCGGCTTCCCAGGCTCAGACTCCTCCTCCCCAGGACTGGCTGTGTGTGCCATCTGTCAGGAGTCACAGAAAATCAATGCAACACACTGTTGGTGGGACAGTTGAAGTATCTGCTACAGAAGGCTGCAGCTCCAAACCTAACTCCCTGTTTTAGTCTCTGTTGCAGAGAGAGAAGCTGGTGAAACCATCTGAGAGCTACACTTTTGTATGTAACCCAGATGGTCCTGAAAGAATCAGTGGGACTGACAAGAGCAAGCAAATTGGAGCCAGCTACATGTAACAGACAATGAATGTTTGCAGCTCTGTTCCCCCGGCTTCCTGCCTTCACTCTTAGAGCCTGGTGTGCACTCTATCACGGTACACTTTGATAACTTTTGAGACTTCTGGGTTGTATTAATATTTAACTTTATCTCTCAATTCTATTTGTGAAACTACTTTTAGATTACAGAGTGTCCACACAGACACAAGCTAAAATCCAAAATTCAAGCCCCCAAAAAAATGCATCTGTAAAGGTTTCTGGCATCAAAGATCCCACCCAGTGAGGTAAGGAGGGATATACAATTAAAGATCTAATTCACAAGGCAAATCCAGCTGAGAGAAGAGGGGGGGCAGGCGGTGGAGGGCTTCAGGAAAAATGTCTGAGTGGGTTTCCACACAGCCACATGGTGAAAGCAAAATAAGTCGAAGCCAGCCATCTGCACTCGAGAGGGTGATACTGACTCCAAGCCAAGAGAGAGAGATGGAGAGAATTTAAACATTCAATAAAATGTTGAAAACCATGGAAGTAGACACTCAAATTGAGCTTATAAACCAAACTCCATTATGTCTAAAGAATATCTTTTTCTCTGGTCTCAATTTCACTCTCCCTCTGGACTTGAAGTTAGGCTTTTAAATTTTAACCGTAATTAGATATTTTCACTACATTTTCTATAATCTAATTTTTCCACAGTTCTTTAAAGCTCTTAAAAAAGGGTTTCCCCACATACTGCAGTTAAAACCAAACTACATGCAACCTCTTCCCACTTACTGACACACGGCTCTACAAGGCAACATACAAACTATGCGAGTAAGATCCTGGGCTCCCATGAACATAATTGTGGGTTGTGGGATCCCAGGGAGTGTCCGTGTCGGCGATGCTGTGCTGTGTGTAGCCTTTCCATAGCTCTTCAGTGTATCCCGCCTGCTGCCAGCTTGCCCACCCTCAAGGTAAAACACATGCAGTCAACCTAGGACTCCACAGTCATACTCTATGTTCTCCAAATGTTGCAGCTCCATCGTCCAAGAAGCTTCACCTTTAGCTCTTTCCAATTCAGAGAGGGACACCTATCAGTCACTCCTCTAGTGTAGGGCAGTGTCTACCACCAGCTAAAGTCAGTGATGTTATTTATTAGCATTTTTCTTAACATTGCTTCAAACATTTATCCCCTGTTCTCACTCCTTCGCACATCTGGTTATGTCACGACATTCTCTAAGCCTATTCCCGAGGTTGTTGGGAGTTCTGATCACTGTCCTCATCTTAGCAGTTTATCAAGGTCATCAGCCCTTTCCAATTAAGGAGAATATCTAGAACTATTCAAGAAAAATACAATGAGTGCCACATAGGTAATTTTAACTTTTACTTTCTAGTGACCACATTGGAAAAAAAAAAAAGAGGAAAGATAAATTGATTTAAACAACATATTTTTGAACTTAATATATTCAAAATACCATCGTGTTAATATGTGATTCTAGTTGCATTCCTAGTGTCCAATAGTGACATGTGGCTAGTGGCTGCTATATCTGTCAGGAAAGACCTAGAAGACAATGAACCCTCACTATGTGGTAGGAACTTCAGTTACATGATCTCATAGGTATTATTCATCCCACTTCACCATGAGAAAATTTAAAGTCAGTGAAGCTGTGCAGCCTGCCCAGCCTTACACAGCTCATGAACAGAAGAGCTGAAATTAAAACTAGATCTATCTGACACCAAAAGACATGTTTTTTTTTTTTTTTTCCTCACTCCATACCTCTCCCTGCTTCCAAAAGAAGACTCTAGTCCTTGGTCAGCTATTTCAAATATGAAAAAGCCGTGAGACTTTATTCCCCTCAGGCACAAACTATGTACCGAACATCACCTCTTCTTTCAATACCCACCCGCTCCTGACACATATATGCACACACACACACACACACACACACACACACATACACACAGAGAGAGAGAGACAGAGACAGAGAGACAGAGAGAGACAGAGACAGAGAACTTAACCTCTGTAATTTATATGAGCCAAACTCAGAAGCACTCTCAGAGCTCCTTGAAGAGTTTGTTCTTCCACCTTGACTTCCTCACACGTTTTGACTTTTCTTAGTACCCTTTAATGCAGGTGTCATGTGACTTCTTTTTCCAAAACTCAACTTGAACATTATTGGAGGTCTCTGGTCATCTTTTTATACCAAACAAAATGCTCATTTTTCAATCTCCAGTCTCATGGAGGACTCTTTCACTGTTGAAGATCAATTTCGTAATTTTTTTACCTTCATGATAAGAAGTGTCTTGTAACACACATTAGTTGGCATTTTTTGGTAACTTGTTATTCACAGAAAGTTCTTACATCCACTGGAAGATACTTGTTATGCTTCTGTCTCAATTTCCTTTAGCTGAAACTAGACCAATTATATATATCAAAAGGTTTCTGATTTTTAAAAAATATATTCCCCATAATTTAGTGGAAAATATTTACTAACCTGCTTTGGTGTCTAAACATTCACTTAGAGAACACTCTAAATGAGGCTTCATTGGCAGATCATCTAAATAAACAGTGTGATCATTTCTGATCTTAAATGTAGCTTTTCAACTATGACATCATGACAGATGAATTTTGATAGAAAAAAAAATGTTAAAATTTTTCCTAAAGCATAATATTTTCTGTAAAAGTGTTACATATGTATATATTCATAGTTTGAATGTCAACAAGTATTCTTGCCTAGTCTTTGATTGGCTGGGTTTAGCCTAATGATTATCTCATTATCCACTTTCTGCAGCCCTGTGTTCTCAGTGAGGGGAGAAACTCTTACATTAACAGAAAACCCACGTAATTCTCAACAAAAGTACCTTATGTTCAATGTCCTGTCCTTATTCTTTATGAGAAAAATGCATGATTATCTTTACATACTCTGCTATTGACTTCAAAATACCACTGCATTTTCATCAACTCAGTGACTACCCAGGATAATGCATCTATGTCTTCCAAAGGCCAGCATTTCCTCTGAATTTTTGTTCTCATATAGCCTATGGTTTTGCTCACATCTACTTTTCTATCTCTCATAACTTCAATCTAAATTTCTCTAAAGTTTTTAGTCATTTCTTTTCTTCCCAAAGACCTTCTAAGTGTTTTGCTACTTTCAAGTAAAATCTATATATATTTAAGTTGTACATGTTTTGGTATACGTACACATATACGAAATGATTACCCCAGTCAAGCAAATTAACATATCCTTCTTCTCACATGGCTACCTTACTTTGAATCAGAGCACCTGAAATGTAAAATCTCCAGCACACAATAGGGAATTATCAACCCTAGCCATTATATTGTACATTATATCTCTACACAAATTCATCCTACATAGCTGCACCGTATCTCCTCATTTCCTCCACCTCTCCTCCGCTCTGAGGAACCATCATTCTACTCTCCGCTTCTAAGTATTTGACTGTTTTAGATTCTGCACAGAAGTGAGATCATGCAGTGTTATTCTTCCTGTGTCTGGCTTATTTTAGTTAGCAAACTATCTGCCAGGTTCATTCATGTTTTCACAGATGGCAGGGTCCCGTTTGTTTCTAAGGCAGAGTAATATATGACAATTTCTTTATTCATTCATCTGTTGATGGACACGTAAGTTGTTTCCACATCTTGGCTATTGTGAATAATGCAGCAATGAACATGGGAGTGCAGATATCTCTTCAAGGTACTGATTTCATTTTGGGGGTTATGTACTCAGAAGAGAGATTGCTGGATCATATGGTAGCATCTGTAATGTTTTCTGTAATCAGTGTACTAATTTACATTCCCACCAATAGTGTACAATCTTTTCTCCACACTCTCACCAACACTTATCTCTTACATTTTTGGTAATTGCCATCCTAACAGGAATGAAGTGGTACCTTATCGTTGTTTCAATTCGCGTTTCCCTGATTATCAGTAATACTGAGCACGTTTGCATGTCTCTGTTGACCATATTTATGTCCTGTTTGGAAAAGTCCTTTACTCATTTTTCAGTTGAGTTATTTGGGGTTTTTGTTTGTTTGTTTGCTGTTTAGTTGTGTAAATTTCTTACATATTTTGGATATTAATCCATTAGATATATGGTTTACAAATATTTCCCTCTATAAGCTGTGTTGTCATTTTGTTGACTGTTTTCTTTACTGTGCAAAAGCTTTTTAGTTTGGAATCATCCCACTTGCTTGTTTTTGCTTTTGTTGCAAAAAAAAAGTTTGGTGTCACATTAAAAAAAACTCATTGCCAAGACTGATGTCATGAAGATTTTCCCCGATGTTTTTTTCTAGAAATATATGATCTCAGGCATTATGTCTAAGTCTTTAATTTATTTTGATTTTAATTTGTGTATTTTGAAAGATAAGAATCAAATTTTATTCTTTTGCATGTGAATATCTAGTTTTACCAGTACCATATATTGAACAGACTATCCTTCCCCCATTGTGTGTATTCATTGCTCTTGTTAAAAAGCAGTGGATTACTTATGGTTTTGATTATTTTGGGGCTATTCTATCTCATTAGTTTACATGTCTATCTACATGCAAGTACCATATCTTTTTGATTTCTATAGTTTTATAACATAATTTGAAATCAGGAAGTTTGATAGTTCCAGCGTTGCTCTTTTTGCTCAGCGTTGCTTTATCTATTTGTTGTTGTCAGTTTTTTGTTTTTCGTGGTTTTTTTTTTTTTGTAATTTCATACTTATTTAAGAACTGCTTTTTCTCTTTCTGTGGAAAATGTCATTGAGATTTTGATAGCAATTACATAAAATCTGTAGGTGTCTCTGGGTTAGAGTGGACATCTTAACAATATAAATTATTCCAATCTATGAATATAAGATTTGTGTCTTCTTTAGTTTCTTTAATCAATGTTTTACCATCTTTTCTGTTAAATCTTTCACTTATTTGGTTAAATTTATTTCTAAGTATTTTATTGATGCTATTGCAAATGGAATTGTTTTCTTGATGCCTTTTTCAGTTAAATTGTTGTTTGTTTGAACAAAGACAACCAGGACATAGGCACGGGCAAAGATTTCATGACAAAGACATCAAAAGCAATTGCAACAAAAGCAAAAATTGGCAAATGAGATTTAATTAAACTAAAGAGCTCTTGCACAGCAAAAGAAACTATCAGCAGAGTAAACAGACAGTCTACAGAATGGGAGAAATTTTTGCAAACTATGCATTTGTCAAAGGTCTAATATTCAGCATCTATAAGGAACTTAAACAAATCTACAAGAAAAAAAAACAAACAACCACATTAAAAAGTGAGCAAAGGACATGAAAAGACACTTCTCAAAAGAAGACATACATGCACCACAATCATATGAAAAAACCTGGCCGGGTGTGGTGGCTCACGCGAGTAATCCCAGCACTTTGGGAGGCCGAGGCAGGTGAATCATGAGTTCAGGAGTTTGAGACCAGCCTGACCAACATGGTGAAACTCTGTCTCTACTAAAAATACAAAAATTAGTTGGGCATGGTGGCACATGCCTGTAATCCCAGCTACTCAGGAGGCTGAGGCAGGAGAATTGCTTGAACCTGGGAGGCAGAGGTTGCAGCGAGCTGAGATCAAACCTCTGTATTCCCACCTGGGCAACTAGAGCAAAACTCCATCTTAAAAAAAAAAAAAGAAAACCCTCAACATCATTAACTATTAGAGAAATGCAAATCAAAACCACAATCAGCTATCATCTCACACCAGTCAGAATAGTTATGAAAATGTTAGAAAATAGCAGGTGCTGGTGAGGTTGTGAAGAAATGAAACACTTATATACTGTTGGTGGGAATGTAAATTATTTCAACCATTGTGGAAGACAGTGTGGTGATTCCTCAAAAACCTAAAGACAGAAATACCACTCGAGTCAGCAATCCCATTACTGGGTATATACCCAAAGGAGTATAAATCATTCTATTATAAAGACACATGTGCATGAGTGTTCACTGCAGCAAAGATGGGGAATTAACCTAAATGCCCATCAGTGGTAGAGCGAGTAAAGAAACTGTGGTACATACATCACATTCCCGAAGTTTTCAGCGAGCTTCACTCCTCTCTGAGCTTACATTCCTAAGGCAGCCAGCTGTGTTGGTGAGCACTGATTCCCACTCAATATGATGTGGCTTACAGTCTTCATTAGGTTACTGCTCCCAACCAGAATGAGGAATGATCACTTCATCTGTCAAGGCATGCAGTGCGTGGTCCACAATCTCCATTTTGTTTGAGTCAGGGGATGAGAGATTCCACAGGATTCCGGTAATGACTTCAGTAAAGTCCACATCACAAGCCTTCAGAGCAATCACACAAGGGCAGGCACACCATCACAATTTTTTATTGCAATCTTGTTATCCTGGTGACATCTAAAAGAGATATTCTTGAGAGCTTCACAGGCTCCAAGGTGCACGTCCTTTTCGGGGTGGTCTAACAATCCCACCAGTATTGGGATGCCCTCGGGCTTCCGCACGTCGGTCTTCACCTTGTCATTGTGGTAGCATAAGTATGCAGCTGCATTGGACTTGACAGCATCTAAGTGAAATCCAAGCATGGCGATCACTTCTGGCAGCTCTGGCTGTCTCCAGTTAGGAGGTGGGGGCCCTGCTTTGTGCAGCCTATCCAAGCTGGCTAAACATCCTCACACATGCTGGGCCAAAGGAGCCCAATAGTACTGATCTGATGGCACCTCCTCACCAATCGTGTCTTCATAGCTCCTGAGGTGCCGTTGAGGGTCAGAGGGTGTCCCAGTCTGACGGGCAGTGCCGTAATCAGACATCATACCATAATCCAGGTCCTCAAAGCCCATACTATGCTGGTCATCCTCTAGCCCATAAGGCTCTGGATGAAAGCAATGCAGATCCACCCTGCTCCCACCTACCCGAACCTGGGGTTGGGGGCCCATACATGTTCTGTCTACTCAGTGCCCGGCAGCCTTCCATGCTGGGCCTGTACTGCTCCTCAGTGCGGGTCACCAGGGACAGACTTTCACAGTTATCACTGCCACCTGGATAACCATCTTCATAGTGGCGGCCATATCCATCAGGAGGGTAGTGGAAGTTCCTCGAAGGGTAGCAGTGCCTGCTTGCCCCACACAGGGACCAGGTCCCGCATTGCCATTCTTGCGGGTCACGACCCAAAGTCTGGATATAGTTAGAAACTGATGAGGCATGCGGAGGCAACCCATCTGGTCCCACAGGGACTGGCCGTACTGTCCCTGTGGTCACAGTCTTCACTGCTTTCTTGACCATGGTCTCTGTGCGCCGAGTGGTCCCATCATCTGCGGTCTCCACAGAGACCACAGACATGGCTCCCTGAGGATCCTCCTGGGTGTAGGTCTCCACAATCTGCCCCGGCTTCCGCATCCTGGGGACAGCGCTATACAGAAGTGACTGTGATCCTGATGCCGGCAGGTGAGTGTGCCATTGGCCAAGTGGGCTGGCATGTCGTGGTGAGATCCGGACGCGTTCCAGCTGCGCCGAGACATGGCTCCGTTCCTCCTCCGGCGCTCGGGTCAGCTTCTCACTGGGCCTCTTGTTCCTTCACAGAGGCCAAGATGCAGGCGGTCGACTCCACCTCCGAGTCGTCCATGGAGGTAAGGGGCGGAGCCGCTGCAGGGCAGGGTAAAAAGGAAGGTGAATTACAGAGGGAGAAGGAGGGAGAGAGACCCCCCGCCCCCAGTTCACACTGTTAAGAGAAGGTCTCAATTGACTGGTTTCACACAGAGAACTGCCCAGTCTAGAGTCAAAAAATCATGGAAGAAGCATCCCAGCCACCACAGCAAGGAGGAAGCAGGAAGGAGAGAGCTCAAACGTGGAGTTCTAAAAAGCAGTCCTTTAAGAAAGAAACCCAAGGCTTTGCCAGTGTGCTGAGAAGGACAAATCCTGCAAGGCAGTTGCTTTTTCACCATCTCTTCCTCCTTTCAGGATCTTTCCTGCTCTTCTTTCTCTCTCTTATTTTATGTAGCTATAAAAAAGAATGAGATCATGTGCAGGGATGCAGATGGAGCTGGAGGCCGTTATCCTCGGTAAACTAGTGCAGGAACAGAAAACCAAACACCACATGTTCTCACTCATGCGTGGAAACTAAATGATAAGAACACGTGAACATATAGAGAGAAACAACACACACTGGGGCTTTTCAAAGGGTGGAGGGTGAGAGGAGAGAGAAGATTGGGAAAAATAACTAATGGGTACTAGGTGTAATACCTGGGTGATGAAATAATCTGTACAACAAACTCCCATGACACAAGTTTACCTGGGTAACATACCTGCACTTGTATCCCTCAACCTAAAAGTTAAAAAAAGAAAGGCAACCAATTTTTGTATGTTGATTTTATATCTACTGAAGTCATATATCAGTTCTAACAGTTTTTTGTGGAATCTTTAGGTTTTCTCCACATAGAATCACATCACCTGCAAACAAACAATTTTGCTTCTTCCTTTCTAGTGTGGATGACTTTTTAAAAAATTGTTGTTTAATTGCCCTTACTAGTATTTTTAGTACTTTGCTAAATAGAAGTAGTGAGAGTGGGCATTCTTAACTTGCACCAGGTCATAGAGGAAAAGCTTTCAGTTCTTCCCCACTGATTATTATGTGAACTCTGAGCTTTTCATAAATGGCTTTTACTGTGCTAAGAAATTTTCCTTCTTATACCTATTTTGTTGAGAGTTTTTTAATCATGAATGGATGTTAAACTTTATCAATGTTTTTCTACATGTGTTGAGATTATCATGTGGTCTTCATCTTTTATTCTATTAATGTGGTGCATCTCATTTATTTGCGGAGATAAATTCCACTTGGTCATGGGGAATAATCTTTTTTGATGTGCTGTTGAATTCAGTTTGCTAGTATCTTCTGGATGATTCTTCCATCTCTGTTTATCAGAGAGATTTGTAGTTTTCTTTCTTGTGGTGCTTTTTGTCTGAGTTTGATGTCAGGGTGATGCTGGCCTCATGAAATGAGCTTGGAAGCATTTTCTCTACTTCAATTTTCTGGAAGAGTTTAAGAAGGAGTGGTATTACTTCTCCTTTGAATGTCTGGTAGAAGCCATATAGTCCTGGGCTTTTCTTTATTGTGATTTTTTTTTTTTTGAGACAGTCTTGCTCTGTCACCAGATGCCAGGCTGGGGTGTAGTGGCACGATCTCAGCTCACTGCAACCTCCGCCTCCCGGGTTCAAGCAATTCTCCCACTTCAGCCTCCTGGGTAGCTGGGACTACAGGCATGCACCATCATGCCCAGCTTATTTTTGTATTTTTACTAGAGACAGGGTTTCACCATGTTGGCCAGGATGGTCTCGATCTCTTGACCTCGTGATCCACCTGCCTCTACCTCCCAAAGTGCCAGGATTATAGGTTTGAGCCATATTGTGATGTTTTTAAATCACCATGTCAATCTTCTTGTTATTCCTGTTCTGGTTTTTTATTGCCTCTCAATTCAATCTTGATAGGTCATGTGTTTCCAGGAATTTATCCATTACTTCTTTGTTATCCCATTTGTTGGTATGTAATAGTCGTATAATAGGCCTTCTTTATGACCCATTTTATTTCTGGGGCATCTGTTGTAATATGTCCTCTTTTATTTCTGAATTTGTGCATTTGAGGAAAACCTGATTTAAGTGGTTTTCTAGATGTCACTGAGAGTCAGTGGGCTGCTTTTCAGGCTGATTACTAAGATGTGTTTGTCTATGTCCCCAGTGCCTTATTTAGTGCTTGGCACATAGTTGGTGCTCAGTAAATAGCTCTGGAAAGAATCAACAAATAAATGGATAAGTGATTAATGAATGAATAAACTTATGTAAAACTTAAGTCTCATGTATCTTCTGAGATACTCAACATTAAATAATTTCATGGACAAACGATTTTGAGATTATCCTTCATATCATCTTAAGACAAAGCACACTGGCCTAGTTGACAAATCAGAGAAGGTGACCCTGAGTCAGTGTGACTCATCTAGTAGGCCAGTGAGACCAAGACATAAGAATGCTACACTGTCTTAAGCACATCAAAGGGCAAATATGTGGAAGCTGTTAGTGGCACATTCATAGGAAGTCCACGCTATTCTCCACATTGGTGTTAATGCATAGATGTAAGTCACATCCCTTTCCTCCTCAAAATATGTCCTTATCTCCCTAGAGCACATACAAGTTCCAACCACCCACATTTGGGTTAGTGTCAAGGCCTCTGCTTTCTGACCTGACCTATGTGTGAGGTGTGGTACACAGAGGATCTGCTGTGCCATAGCTAAAGCAGCTGAGTTCTCTGGAATACATCACATACTGATTGGCTCTCTGAAGATTCACCTTCAGGTTCCACAGCTGACTCAGAGCCCAGAAAGCCAATTAGAGGGTAAGGTGTGTTCGTATTTGAAAGGTCTAGGTATCAAAGCATTAATTTGTCTTTTTATTCACAGAAATAAGCAGTATATGTGTATAGTAGACATCTCATATGGTACATTAGATTGTATGTATGGTACTTGTATACAAGAAATATAAATGTATACATGTATATGTTTATGGTACATATGTGTATACATATATAGAATGTATTCTTACAAGACAAGATCTGCAATGAACATTCTTACAATTTCATATTTATTCTCATTTTCAAGATTAGCCTAACTTTGTGTTTGTGTGTGTGTTTGTGTGTGTGTGTGTGTGTGTGTGTGTGTGTGTGTATGTGTTTGACACTAGCAGGAGTCCTATAGATGCTGTTTTAAAAGAAGCTGAAAAAAGGAAAATCTGATTTGACCACACCAACATTTGATTTTTCCCCAGACAAAGGTTCTATTGATTTTAGTATATGCAATGAACTGAACAATTCTAATATTCAGGTGATAGAGAAAGCAATGAAGAAATATATTGTGAAGTGACAGGAGTTTGATCAATTTAAAACAAAAAGCTAAGCAATATTTTTAAAAACTGTAATTAAATCAGTCAGGCTATAAGTTTCTTTCTCTCTGAGAGATAAGCCGGCCAAGAAAGAGTGCCCATTTTCTTTTGAGGAATTCAATTTATAAATCAAAATATAAGTATTTTGGTTATTTTCTGCAATAGTCTTTCATTATGATCAACAGTGATATTGCCTAGGATAGACAATGAGAGAATTGAAGGAAGTATTCTTTAAAAAAAATGCAAGAAAGGACAGAGAGACAGGTAGAAGGAAGGAAGAAATGAGACGGAGAGAGAGGCTTTCAGCCAACAGAAATTGCATTATTTTCAGTCTCACTAAAATACTAAACAGTAACTCCAAGGAAATAAAGAATACGATGATACAATCAAGACAGAAGATTTTAAACAATGTATACATCTTTGCAGTTAGATGTAGCTCTGTGTGATGTTAGCTTAAAAGAAAGAGAAAGAGAGGTAAATCTATTTTTATCCTTAAGATGTACTTATAATTTTTTTAATTAATTGATTTGAATGACAGTTGTGGATAACGAATGAGCCACAGACGTCCAATTCCAAAATCACAAGTAAGAAAAACGTGGCTTATCAGTACTTTTTGAGAAAAGATATGAGTTTATCTGCCCTTCTTTCCGCATAAACCCTTCTGTCTTTGTGAAATATCTCTGGCTCCATCTTCAGAGAAATAATGTGTGTGCAGCCTGGAAAGAGAGACTGTGACCAGTTTATCAACACAACTCAGCACACCACCTCCCTTTTCCAGGACGAGACCACTTTCCTGGACTGCCAGGATGCCAGGATACACTTTATTTCCTAACCATGGTTTTCAATGCTGAAATTATTCTTAACAAGTCAGTAGTAGATTTGTTTTCAAGATAAACGCACAAGCTATTTGGAAAGGAATCCTATAGCAGGCATGTTGCTGGACAATTTGCAAGCCTCTAGAGTTCTCTGGAGTGTTTCAAAAGGAAGAACAAACAGCAAGGCACATTATAGGAGTGGATGGTGAGCTCCAACAGTTAATCTGCCTTTGCATGGTTATTAATCAGCTTTGCATGCCAAAAGCTGAATATTCAGGAATGCATTCTGATTCAGAATTGGAAAGTTTAATTCTAGCATTCTAACCAAATTTTTGGTTCAGAGAAAGTACCCTTATAGAGCACAGATTAACAACTTTGAGTGGCAGCCCTGGCAGTGCGGCTCACTTAGGAATCTCAGGTGTCAGTGCTCTGTGTGCTGTGTCACTGTCACACATGAAGCAGATTGGCTGACACTTTGACAGCCACCAGTCCTATAAAATATGCGGAACTCTAGCCATAGGAATCAAGGCTTTTGAGGCAAGAGATAGGGTATTGTTCAAGGTCAAGGAATAAAAGAGAATAAAAATTTAGATTTCCTTTTCCCCTCATGCAGCCTGCATCAAAGCAGTTTAAAACTGTTAAGCTCACAATTACAAGGAGAGTATGCTTTTAGCGGTAGCTCGTATAACAGACCAGGAAATTTTTATAGGATATCTTTAAAAAGCCATCCCACAGTGATTCACCAGACACTTGCAGGCAATAATGAAAGTGCCTGGAATGCCTTACTATTTCCAATAACTGAAACTTAAATCCAGGAGAGTCAATACTTACATTATTTATGTTTTTCAATAAAAACTAATTAAAGATACTTAAGTTTTTAGTCATGGTCGGAGAAATGTAATTGAGCAGGCTCAGATTTAGCAAGCCATTAATTGAGTTCTAGATAAGGATCTGAATGAAGGAGGAATCAATTGCTTCTGAATTTCAGCTCTTTTGGCTCTGCTTTCAGCAAGCAGGCAAGGAAGGAACATTATGGTGCCATCATCTCTCAGTCTTCTTGTCTCTCAGTCCCTGGGGGAAAGACTATTTTAAAGGCATTGTTAGAAACTCTCAAAAATGATGCTTGAGATGAGATTTGTTTTTAATTTTTCAGCTGGATCATTATAGCTTGAGAATGTAAATAGTGGCAAATGCCAATCATTGAACTTGAAAAAAAGGAAGAATTACCCACAGGACGTTTAAGTCACTTATAACTCCAATTCTTTTCCCTAAAGCCACCTAGAAAACACTCTACTTCTATTTTAAAGTTGTCTTTACGTTCACAAAAGGCCATCGCACAGGCTTGCTGCTGGCTGCTGTGAAGGGAAATTCAAATTCTGGCAAACTGCTGCTTTCATCTCGTCCTTGAACAAAGAAACTATTTTGAAATTCTGATGGCATCTTAGGGAAAACAAGACATATCCCAAAATTTAGAAAATAAACATAGCTTATTGCCTAACACTCTGCATGTAACAACTAATATCCCCAAGGAAAATGTAGAGTCTGGTAGCAGTGCCACATTCTAGAATTAAGATGATACATAAATCAAATGCAGCATTTCTCCAGTGAACCTTTGTTTACCAGTACAGGAAACCATGCCTTGACTCATAGCGGATTTCTTCAGCCCTCACCCTGATGAGCAGTAGTGGCACCTAACAATCCAATGCAATGCTAAGGAATGGGGGGCACCAATTAAATTTCACACTTCAGTTTCGCTTCACAGGATGTTTCTCCCAAGGAATGTAGCTCCTTTTGCAGAAAATATGCCATCAGCTTCAAATCAACACTAGGATTCTCCCCTAATTGTCCATTTGTGCTCCTGCTCCACACAATGCCCACTGAAGACACACCATTGCCTTGATAACACTCTTGACTTCCTTGGACCATGAGAAATCACAGGTCCTCTCAACTCACTGGGCTCTCTGTGTCTTTTATTTGGAAGAACACTGTGATGTCTGGTAATATGCCTTCTACTGCCTTTGCAATTATTAGCATCATGCAAATAATGTTAAAATACATCCTCATCCTCATCTGCTCACCTGCAATTCCATGTTAAACATCCATCTGTTCTACTGGAATAGAAGCCTGAAGAGATAAGAGCCAATAATGTGAGGTTTGGTGTGTTGTCCAGAGAAGCCTAGAATGCATGCTGCAAGAAAGCAAAAACTATTTCTTAAATTTATACAGAAGCAAATCATAAAATTGGGTTTTTCTATTAATAGAATTTAACTTTTTTTTTCTTTTTGAGAAAAGGTCTCACTCTGTCCTCTACCCTGGAGTGCAGTGTTACAATCTTGGCTCACTGCAGCCTCTGCCTCCTGGGTTCAAGCAATTCTCATGCCTCAGCCTCCTCAGCCTCCTCAGCCTCCGGGCGCCACCACACCCGGCTAATTTTTGTATTTTTAGAAGAGAGGGGGTTTCGCTATGTTGGCCAGGTTGGTCTCGAACTTCTGACCTCAAGTGATCCACCGGCCTCAGCCTCCCAAAGTGCTGGGATTCCAGGTGTGAGCCACCACACCTGGTCAGATTTTAATATTCTTGGTACTAATAATACTATATAGCAGCTTATACAATTTAGTGAGACTCTTCCATACCAGTCCACTATTTCGTAACACTCTGTACCCAGAAAATATTTTCCCCATAGGATTCTGCAATTATTTTTTCTACAGTGGTTGCTCTAATATGGTAGTTTTTGGTGTCATAAATTCCATTTGGAAATAAGCCCAATTGTTCATGGTGTTTACAATAAGAAATGTTGTTAAAGCACAGATTTTATCTCAGCATCTGGGAAACAGCGAATCTAGTCAACAGCCAATGTTCACATCTCAACAGGGTTTTGCTTCTCTGATATAGGTCCTTACCTAACCATCACAACAAATGTAAAAATACAAACTAAGTGATATTGGCAAGTTTGTTTTTGAAAGTCGGAAAAAATGGCAAGATTCTAGCTCAGTTTGCCTCAAGCATAGCTAGGTGTGAAAATCTGTATCTTCAGCTGTAACTGTTTGTAGCTCTTTTCTCTCTCAGACAGACATGTTTTTATTATTTTCCTCACTTTTAAAGGGCATGAAACATTACATGCATGTAGTTGTGGTTCACATGTATCTTGGAATACTATTTAGTCATAAAAAAAGAACCAAAACAGAAATATAGACAAATAGAACAGAACAGAGTCCTCGAAGGCAATGCCACGCATCTACAACCATCTGATCTTTGACAAACCTGACAAAAACAAGCAATGGGGGAAGAATTCCCTGTTTAATAAATGATGTTGGGAAAATTTGCTGGCCATGTGCAGAAAGCAGAAACTGGACCCCTTCCTGACACCTTACATTAAATTTAACTCCAGATGGATTAAAGATTTAAACATAAGACTATAAAAACCCTAGAAGAAAACCTAGGCAAAACCATTCAGGACATAGGCATAGGGAAGAACTTCATGACTAAAACACCAAAATCAATGGCAAGCAAAACCAAAATAGGCAAATGGGATCTAATTAAACTTAAGAGTTTCTGCACAGCTAAAGAAACAATCATCAGAGTGAACCAGCAACCAACAGAATAGGAAAAAAGTTTTGCAATCTACCCATCTGACAAAGGGCTATTATCCAGAATCTACAAATAACTAAAGCAGATTTACAAGAAAAAAAAACAAACAAACCCATTCAAAAGTGGGTGAAGGATGTGAATGGACACTTTTCAAAAGACATACATGAGGCCAACAAACATGAAAAAATGCTCATCATCACTAGTCATTAGGGAAATGCAAATCAAAACCACATTGAGATACCATCTCATGCCAGTTAGAATGGCATCATTAAAAAATCTGGAGACAACAGATGCTGGAGAGGATGTGGAGAAATAGGAATACTTTTACACTGTTGGTGAGAGTGTAAACTAGTTCAACCATTGTGGAAGACAGTGCGACGATTCCTCAAGGATCTAGAAATGAAATTCCATTTGACACAGCAATCTGATTACTGGGTATATACTCAAAGGATTATAAATCATTGTATTATAAAGACACATGCACACGTATGTTCACTGTGGCACTGTTTACAATAGCAAAGACCTGGAACCAACCCAAATGCCCATCGATGATAGACTGGACAGGGAAAATGTGGCACGTATACACCATGGAATACTATGCAGCCATAAAAAACAATGAGTTCGTGTCCTTTGTAGGGACATGGATGAACCTGGAAACCATCATTCTCAGCAAACTGACACAAGAACAGAAAACCAAACACTGCGTGTTCTCACTCATAGGCAGGTGTTGAACAATGAGAACACATGGGCACAGGGAGGGGAACTTCACACACTGGGGTATGTTGGGGAGTGAGGGGCTGGGGAAGGGCAACTGGTAGGAGGAAGTTGGGGAGGGAAAACACTGGGAGAAATGTCTGATGTAGGTGACAGGGAATGGAGACAGCAAACCACCATGGCATGTGCATACCTATGCAACAATCCTGCAAGATCTGCACATGTACCTTAGAACTTAAAGTACAATAAAAAAAAAACTTACAGAAAAAAAAAAAGAATGGATTCCTCTCATTCTCAGCAACATGGATGGAACTGGAAGACATTATGTTAAGTGAAATAAGCCAGGAACACACAGTTAAACACTGTGTGTTCTTACTCATACGTGGAAGTTAAATTTAAAGCTGAGTTCATAGAGGTAACAAGCAGAACAGATAATACCAGAGTCAGGGAAAGGCAAGAAGAAGAGGGAAAAGTTAGTTAAAGGCTATAAAACTGCAGCTAGATACGAGCACTAAGTCCTAGCATTCTGTACCACTGTAGAATGACTATAGTTAACAATAGCATATTATATAGTTTCAGATAGCTAAAAGAAGGATATTTAATGTTCCCAACATAAAGAAATGATAAAGTTTTGAGATGAGGCAAATGCTAATTACCCTGATCTGATTACTATACATTATATATATCTTAACTTCACTATATACCCAATAAATATGTACAATTAATATGTATCAGTTTAAAATTAAAACAAGAAATAAAAAATACATTTTAAAATAGTAGTAAATGTTCATCAATAAATGAACAAATAAATGACATAGAGTGGTAACCTGTACGCATTTAAATAGACAAACCCTATTGGAAAAAATTCCTTAAGGCTTATGAATACATAAGCCTTATTAA
Source organism: Cheracebus regulus (assembly GCA_963574635.1). Classification (NCBI taxonomy): domain Eukaryota; kingdom Metazoa; phylum Chordata; class Mammalia; order Primates; family Pitheciidae; genus Cheracebus; species Cheracebus regulus. Next base: position 42,130 of record CAUYQU010072457.1, on the reverse strand, counting down.
TTGAAGGAGATTTGGATAATTCTGGTAATATCTGGTTGACTTACTTTAGGATTTGTCAACCATGGTGCTGCTGGCATTTTGGGCCAGGTGATTCTTTGTTATGGGGTCTCCCTTACTGTGGGGCATTTAGCAGCGTCTCTGGCCAGTACCCACTAGATGCCAGTAGTACCACCCTAGTTCTGATAACTATAAAGTTCTTCAGACATTGACAAATAGGGACAATAAAAGGGATTTTCAGTGAGTGCCAAAGGGGAGCAATGAAAGGGGTTTCAGCGGAGTCGCAAAATGACCCCATTTGACAACCACTACTTTAGTGCTATCTTGAAGAAAAAAATGCCAGATTATGTCATTGAAAACCTAGGCAGCCCGTTGTACTAAGCATCTTACAAGCTCTGCTACCAATGATATGTTGATGTCATCCTACTCCAACTAGTCAACAAATCTTAAGATGAGTTCATGAAGAAGTTCTTCCAGAATACCAATTGTGAATGAAAGTAAGAAGATTGCAGTTTTAAATATGCATCATTAAGGCATTTTACTGAAGTGTGCTGGAACTCAGCCTGGTCACAATACTGCCCTTCCACATGCTGCCTTATGTCTTCCGCTTAATGGAAATAATTTTAGTTGATCCTATCAAAAAGATTGCGAAGAAAGTAATGTAGATCCTTGTCTGTAAAGGAGGAGAAAACAAGGCTTGAGACTATTAGGGATTTGTCCCAGGTTGCACAGCCAGAGAGTGACAAGAAGGGTTTAGGGTCCTGTCCTGCCTGATTTCACTTCATGTTGTGTGTCCCATCAATTTCATCCTCTGTTCATCTGCAGTTTGCTAAATTGAGATTGTATCAATTGACAAGTGTCTTGAAATTAAGCGGAGAAGACAGTGGTGGAAGTCGGCATCTTCTGCAGCCCTGCAATGGCACCATCACTCCCTCAGCTCGGCTTGCTTCTCCCGCAGCTGAGCTCTTGGCTCTGGCGGCCTCCAGATCCCCCACCCTATGCCACCCCACCACCCTGCCCGCAACCCGTGCCCTCAATCTCCCCTCCAAATTGTATCTCAGGAGAAACAGTCCTGCAGGATAGATACACCATTTTCAGTTGAAACCCTGATGGTGCAACCAAGATGCAGGGGGATCTTGAGGTTTCATGCACCTTCTTCTCTCACGGGGCTCATGGCCAGGTCTTCCTCTCCTAAAGGACACAAGAACTCTGTCTCCTAAGCACCGGAGATGCTCAGCCAGCAGAGACTTGGAAGGTCATTTCTCTATGTAGGGAAGGATTTTTTCACTGACTTTACACCAAGTGGTGAATGGCTGCTCCCTTGTTTACCTTCTTTATTTGATTTTGACACAGCGTCCTTACTCTAACTTAAAGCATTTCCACTGGGGACAATGCAGGTAGGCATTATCAAGAAGGATCCTGATAAATGGGGGTTGGGCTGCAAAGAAGCCTCCTTGGCAGCACCCCCATGGCTGCTGTGTGCAGGCCCCGTGCCAACTCTGGGTGCCTCCACCTTGCTGGCCACCTGGCTTTCTCCCTGAATCAACATCCAGTCTCTTCTTTCCATGACTTTGACTCATTGGCTGAAGATTAAAGAGGAATTTTCTTATTCGGGCATGATTTTCTTATTAGGTGTCTTGCCCCTGTCTCCTAACACAGCAGGGGCATAGAGGAAGGGGCCGGGTGCTGCATCAAAGGGCAATGCTGGCCTTGCCCTTGCCGCCTTTAGGACAGTTGTTAGTTCCCAGGAACTGGAGCCTCACCTGGAAGGGAAGGCTGGGCCCTGTCCCCACTCAAAGTCCTTTCTGGCTCTGAAACTCTGTCTGATGCTCATCAGGTCCTGTTCATAGTGCCAGGTGGAGTAAGCTGCCCGTCGCGAACTGTCTGGCTAATGATATGCCGTAGGATGGATGGAGAAATCGGGCATGATGGGCTTGTGAACGACTATGAGGATGTGCACCTGCAACTGTGTGCATGCTTCTGCTGAGCGCAGAACCAGTTTGTCCTCCCCTGGCCAAATCAAGGGTGCTGGAATTCTATCAGCATGCAGATTGTCAACACAGTCTTCCTCCCCTCCTTACCTTTCCCTTGGAGCATCTTTTGAAAATCTGTCTCCTCGCCCTGTGAATGTTCTTCGGAGAGGATGGGTCCTTGCCTCCCTCAATGGGTCCCTGGGCCAGCAACAAGGGCATTGCCCCAGGGTGTGTTAGAGACAGGCCCTCAGGGCCCACCCCAGCAAGCTGAATCAGATCCCCCGGTTGATTCCTGTGCAAGTTACAGTTTGAGGAGTGCAGATCTAGGCCAGGAGGCAAGCACATGGAGGTAGAGTGGGGCTGTCTGTCTCCGGGAGATTGCATGCAGTTTAACTTCCACTGGAAAGACTGGCTATGGGTTGACATATGCCCCTCTAACAAAACCATATGGTCAAGTCTTAACCCCCTCATTTGGAAAAAGCGTTGTTGCAGATGTCTTTAGTTACCATGAGGCTGTATTGAACTAGAGTGTCCTTCTGCAAAGGGGACATTTGAACACAGGTACACACAGGGAGAATACATGTGAAGACAATGCAGTGAGGGTGACATCTTTCTGAGCCAATCCACACCGAAGACTGCCAGCAGCCACGGGGGCTGGAGGCGCTCTAGAGCTGACTTACACGCACACTCCGTCTTCCATGCCTCGCCTCCAGAACCGAGAGATGATAAGTATCTGCTGCCTGCACCACCCAGTTTGCGCTACTTTGTCATCGCACACGAAGGTAGTCCCCAAACTGATAGCAACTCAAAATGTAAGACAGTCAAAACATACAATTTTTCTTAGAGGTGCCGCATGCCATTAGCATCTGAGAGAAAATACAGGAATCCTCCCCCCGAAGCGTTCTTTCAAAAGCTTTCTGGAGGATGGTTTCTGAGACCTGTTGGGGCAAATGGCCTCCTCTGAGGTGCCTCATCCCTGTCTCCTATGCCATCCCGCGCCTTCTTGGAGGCTGAATACAAACTCTGTTCGTATGTGTCTGCTCTGAGTTAGCCTGCATCTCATAAAAGCCCACTGCTGCCTAAGCAGGATGGAGTCTGGGGTGGAACGATACCGCAGTAACAATGAAACACAAAATTTCACAGCCCAAGACAAGCTGGCAGAACCTGATTATATAATATTAACATAGTAAGCTCTGTGTGTTTAAAAAACTCTTATTTCACACCATGCAGAGGTGGATTTTTTTCACTGGTTGCTCTCACAGTGACTCAGGACCCTAATTTATTATTTATGTGGTTTGAAAGATGCCAGCTGTCTGACATTTAAAAAACAATTGTGACATACAGCATTGTGTTGGAGACTTTAAATATATTTTAAAAAGTAATCCTTTAAACAAATCTCACAAATCCATTTCTACACCCATTTAAGACATGAGGAATTAAAGATCAATACAGATAAGTGAATTGTCTAGACTGCCAGAGCAAATATTGAAACTTTTTTTTGGTTCTCCTTTCTATGCCCTGTATCAATAAGAGCTGTCTGTCTCACTTTTGTATATTCAGGTTCTAGCACCATTCTTTGCCCGCAGAAGCACCCAATATAATAGTGATTCATGGAAATCAACAGATAACGCTTAAAGAGCAAAATGTCCTGCACCTCCGTTGCTTTTGAACCCTAAGAGTGTTAAACTTTCATGCAAGAATGGGAGGGAATCCATTAGCTACGTGTGACCTTAGAGAAAAGTGATCCATCTGAGCCACCAGCACCAGTAACAGCATGAAGGGCTTTGGGTTTGGGTTGCTTTAGCAAGTGACAAGGAAAATCTGTACAGGACAGAATAGGGACATTTTGCAGGGTCTGCGTCAGCCGAGCCCTTACTGCAGAAGTCCGTCCTCCGGTGGAGAGAGCTGGGAGGGTACAAGAGTTAAAGGCACAGACTTCAGCATTCCAGACCTCGTTTCACTCTTGGCTGTAGCTGGTATCTTAATTCTTCTGCATCTCAGTTTTCTCCTTCGTACGATGAGGTTTCGGTGGTATCGGCATCTCAAGTTTCTTATAAGGATCCAAGGAGGTACTGCTCTGTGTCTGCACGGAGCCTGACACAACATGAGCATTCGGGCAGGGCTGCTCCTCAGCGTGGGTGGTTGAACTCTGCACTGTCCCTGTCAGAGGACCTCAACAGCCCCAGTGTTAGCACTCCCTGCTTGTCTGAGGCCCCCAGCAGGACTCCCTGTCCACTGTAAAGATCCTTGTGGAGATCCCAAGCCTGAGAAATGGCCCCCCTGCGGCTCCCTGTAAGCCCTGCACGCAGCACATACCTGCCTCTGATGCTTGAGACCCCACTCCAGCCATTCCCTGAAATCTAACCTTTGACTCACTCAAGTGCATTGGCGATCATCCTTCTAGCGATCTCAGGGACCAGCCTCCCTAAACACCCCAGTTTACTCAGTTCAGCTGCCTCTGCCACCTGCTTCTTAGGCCCTGCAAATGCCACAGGCTGTACTTATGTGGCTGTTTCCTGCCTGTGATTTCAAATGGCCTAATAGTTGCCTTAAGATGTGTTCTACAACTGAAATGTGCAAAGAAAAAACTGACTGATTGCCATGTGTATTTCAGAAATTATAAGTTCAATTTCTTGCAAGCATTCTCAGTTGTATTTGTTAGATACCAGGAAAACCACTTCTCTCTTTTCCTACTGGTCCTCAGGTTGAACCAGTGAGGACACAGTGCCCACATCGGCTTGGCAGGAGCTGTGGGAACGGTGCCCAGCAGGTGGAATCTGATCTTAAAGCCTTGATTTTTAAGGAGAAATGGGCATTTAGTTCCTGAAAAAAAAAACCAAAAAAAAAAACACAATGTAATGTGGCATTGTTCTTGAGAATAGATTTAAATCCAACCAAAACACAGGTGCACTTTTGAATTACTGTTGGGAGAAAATGGTGTTCGCTTAGGTTCCTAAATCTTTGGATTTCCAAATACCTTTACACCCTGAAAGTAGATCAAGTATTTCCTTCTTACACTATAACTCAATATTTAAAAAAAACAAATCCCCTTCTCTAAAAGAGAATTTCCATGTCAGGGTAGGATTTTCCTGTTTATGCTTTTTAGTTATATTTTTTATGAAACTTGTTTCCCTAGCACAGGAACATAAACTGTTGAGGCAGAAAGATACTTCTTAAGTAAAATGGCAAAATGTGGCATGAATAAAAATCACCTTGAATGTTTGCAGCCTTTTATCACGGCACGGTCAAAAACCATTCTTCTGCGTAGGATATACTTAGGCTTGTCAGCAGAGGGATTCTAGTAATATTAGATATTATTGGGTTTTCCAAGTAGGCAATAACTTCAGTAGTGCCAAAATTCATATCCTTTGGCTCAGTTCGATCTGATCTTCAAAGAGTCCTTATGTGAGTTAACGGTGGCCCATAACATCACGTGTTCGTCAGGAAACATCAGTTACAACAGACGGCCCAGCTCCACAATCAGTAAAGCCAGGTCCCAGTGCCATTCTTAGGCCTCCCTTCTCCTATGGAAGGAGTTGCTTGGACGCTCCTGCACCATAATTCTAGCCTTGTTCAAAAAACATTCTCTGTAGATAAACATGCAGAACACAGGAGCTTCTGTCCTTGTGGGGTTTGGGGTGTACCACCCTTCTGGCTCAAAGATGCATTCTTACTCACCAACCAGAAGCTCTCCAAACCCCATTCTTGAGGGGTTTTATGAAGGCGTGACTGATGAAATCCATGGCCATTGATGATTATGTCCACCTCCAGCCCCTCTCTCCTCCCTGGAGGGAGAGGGCAAGACTGACTGTTCCAATCCTCTCATTACTTGGTTTGTTCCCCTGGCAACCAGCCCCCACTCTCTTCTTTAAATTTCTGTCTTTCTCTGATCATTAAGCAAGTTTAAAGCCTCCCCCACCCCTGTTCAACTGGCATGCCAAATTCTTCTTCCTTTTTTTCTCATTTTAATTCTCAGTATACTATAAGCTTTCTGATGGTTCTTTGTACTTATTCCAAGTTTTCTGCCTATTTTTTATTCTAAAATTCAAGCTGTTATAAAATTAATATAACATATGACCTAGAAGATGCATTCTCTATTGCTAAGCTTGCCAGGTTGGAGTCAGGCTATGTGGCTTTATGTGGGACCCAGAGTCTGGGAGCACTCGCATGGGGCCCTGACTTAGGCTGAGCCCCAAAGCCAGAGAAACCAGGTGGAAGGCCTTGAACAAGCACTTACCACAAATCTCCCTTGACTAACCTTTGGAATCTACGAAATGACGCATATGAAATATGTAAAAGTATTTTTATATATCATATAAAGTTACATAAAGTAATATACCGAAGGAATATTCATGTGTGTGTAGTTATAAATATTATACCTGGTATACCATTCCATAGGATGATAAACATTATCATTCCATGACTTAGGAGGAATGGCTGCAAATCAATGGAAATCAGTAAAACACTGAAGACAAATGTTGAATTCAGTCAGGTTTCCAAATTTGACTTTAAAATAATATTGATGTGAAATGCCTCACTACCTTTGCAAATCGTTGAGACTCTCACAGCATCCAAAAGGGGCCAGCTTAAAGCTTGCAATTACATAAGTTCTAGCTCCCACGAGGGGCACACCTTACAAACACACTGTCAATTCTCTGACCTAAATTCCAAACCAGGTCAGGTAATTAAGATGTCAACTTGCATTTCTATGCAATTGTTTGCAGGTCTAGAGATTGATACCAATGATTAACGTTTTGAAAGTAATAGGCTGGAAATAGATAAAGACATCTATCACGTTCTAGCAACTGTAAAGTGCTTTACCTGGGGACAGTGACTAATAAATGTCAGGTTCAGTTTTGTGCCTTTCTCCATGTGGACCTTGATGGTAGCCTCTGGTTATGTGACATTTAAAATCAGCTTTCCCTCCCCTGAAAAAAATAATCAGTAAAAGAGACACAAGTCTAGTGAGAAATTTGATATTCAACAGTTATTGTTTCTTTAACTTGTCTGCTTGCAACAAATTAATATGTCAAGTAAACTCATTGCTTTTTGCCGAGTCTATAAAACTACACACATAGGCACAACTTCCCATCAGATGGCATAAAATATCTGTAAGTGTGACGCTCAAGAATTCGCCATGTGTAACCTTTGGAAGAGGCACAGCCCATCCTGAATAAAATGTCTCCCTCACCCTCAAGGCAACCCCCCATGCGTGCATGGCACCTTCAGGGAAAGCTCACAATTGCCCTTCAGAGCTGGAAACGAGTGGGAGTAGAAAGCAATGACCGCCTTTTTAGCCTCAGTTCCTCGTGGGTGTGTGATCTCTTGGTTAAGAACAAAGACCCCCAGTGAGGCAGATTTAGGTTCAAATCCCTTATCTCCCACTCATTCTCTTTTTGAACTTGGACTCATTTCTTAATTTTTGAGTCCCAGTTTCCTTCATTCGGTAAAATGCACATAATATGAAATGCCAATATCTAGTCACTAAGTTGTTGCAGGTCCTGAACAAGACATTGTAAAACTCCTGGAAAGTCACAAAAAATGTCAATACACACAATCCTAACTAACATGTGATCTTAAAACTCATTTCACCATGGACTCATCCTGTGGATTTCTCCCTCACTGCCCTGATTTCTCAGTAGAACTTTCTTTACTCCTGCTAAGCATTTGGCCACCTTATGTTATTTTCATTGTGCCTCTCTGTTTTGTTTGTTCTTGTTTTTTTGAGACAGAGTCTTGCCCTGTCACCCAGGCTGGAGTGCACTGGTGTGATCTCGGCTCACTGCAACGTCTGTCTCCTGGGTCAACCAATTCTCCTGCCTCAGCCCCCCGAGTAGCTGGGACTACAGGTGCACACCACCACGCCCGGCTAATCTTTGTATTTTTAGTAGAGAAGGGGTTTCACCATGTTGGCCAGGCTGGTCTTGAACTCCTGACCTCATGATCCACCCACCTTGGCCTCCCAAAGTGCTGGGATTACAGGTGTGAGCCACTGCGCCCGGCCTGTGCCTCTCTGTTTTATATGTGGGTTTTTTTTTTTTTTTGCCTTTCTGATAAGATTTCAAGTGATTCCGAAGGTATCCATGCAGTACTAGCAATGTGGTTAGCAATATCATGTTGTAGCATGAAAGGCTAGACTGGCAATCCAATTCAAACTGCCTGTGCCCCTTCACGGAGCACGTGCCCCCTCCCTCTGCTCTAGACACTCCCACCACACAGGTACTTTGGAGCTCCTTGAATCCACGTCACCATGAGGGCCGTTTCATATGCAGTGTCTGCTGCACTGGTGTTTGCCCTCGCTACTGCTAATCCCCACTCACCTCCAGGTTTTAGAGTGGCATTGTCATACTCTCAGGTTTGACACCCCTTTCTAATATTCCCAGAGGACATTGAATTTCTCATTGATCCTGCCTGTTAAACTGGTCATCACTGGTTTACTGTCTACCTTAACCAACCCAGCTCTGCCTATGGCCAGTGTTGAGGGGAAACGGATCATGTCTCTCTTGTTGACTGAGCTCTGCAGCCTTTGTCCAGTGGCTGGCATATGAGGCATCGATCATATTGGATGAAGGAGAGAACAATGAACAGTTGAATCAAGTTTCACACGTTCTGATGATGGCTTTGAAACCAGCACTCAGCTTCCTGTTCTCCTCTGGCGTGTTTCCATCTTCAGAGGTGACATCCCTGAGCCCCCAACAGCACCTTGGATCAGGCATGTCTTTCTGAAAACTTTTTCTGAGCTGTGCTGGGCCCCAACTGCAACAGCGCCATGGCAGGAGGACATGTATGCAGCCAGAGAAGATAAGAGGGCCCCAAGCTCCGGATCTGTGGTTCTGAGCAATGCCTGAGGGCACTCAGGAGAACGCTGATGCTGATGAAAGCAATGCCCTTGCCCCTTGCAGGCACCCAGAGAGAACATCCATGAGTCCTTTATTTTCATGCTCCTATCACATGTAGAAAATAATGTTGACAATCAAGCAGGGTATTGAGGAATCCCATGACCAGCACAGTGATCCTTTGTTACAAATATCTGCAGGAAAGTAATCTCGTTTTAATCCAAAACGTTTTGAAATACATGGAAGGGTTGGGCCGAGACCTAGGGATAGCATGCACCATCGGCATGGGCACATGTGGGTCAGCACGTGGTGGGTCAGCAGTTGTATGGCTGGGAAGGCCTCTTCGTTGCTCAGCCCAGCATTCTCATGCCTTCAGCAGTAAAGGAGATGTGTGTGTTGACTTAGGACCCAGGGCGGGGGCTCCTAAAGGATAGCTAAGACTCTTTCCTAGTTGAATATTCAACAATTTGTTATCCTTTCAACAAACAGAATCAGGCTGAGTCAATGTAAGAAAACCAAGCCGATGCGCTTTCACTTTTCTGTTGTTATATTTTGTGCACCAGACCAAGATTCATGGCCTGAAGCATATCAAGGAAAACAATAATCAAGAAAACTACCAAAATCTCCCCAGTTGTAGAAGTACAAATACTTGAATTCAACTATTTCTCACAATTACCTTGGAAATACATGCAGTCTGGGATCTCCTTTAACCCCTGCAGGCAACTTTACTCTTAATTTTCAGTATGCTTTCCCAGGAAAGATTCAAAGCTACTTTGATCAAAGTTTTAAAATGCTGCTGCTACCAGTGAAAGAACTAAAATTATAAAATAAATTTATAAAATAAAACTATAAAATGCATATTACCATACTGTATATGATCCACACATTACAATTTATATTTGAATAAGAAAATGTTTGAAGACTTTCTTAGCATGATTAAGAAGAGGCAAGCAATAAAAAGCACTGTATAAAAACTAGCCTCGTTTCATAAAGAAGATATTTTCTCGTAATGACTTTCTGACTAAATTAACGAATGCCTGGGCCAGTACATTAAGAAATAAATTATCACCGTGATTCCTTCTGACTAGAATAAGACTTTCCATGTGGCTTTGCCTATGGGAAGGAAATTCACTAGCTGAAAGATGTGGGAAGCTATGTTTCTTATTTTATAACAATTAACATTTTTTTAATTATTTCACACAAAAATCAATGGTTTTTTTAAATTAAATTTGATCTTGCAAAGGAAAGAGGAAACAAAATCCTTTTATTATGAGACCTCGGTGAACTAGGCCTCAAGATTTCCTTGAGTATTCTCAGCACCCTATGGTCAGCTTGGGAAGAGTAATAAACAGCCTGATACTAAGGGCCCCTTATGAGGCCTGTATATACTGTTAGAGGCAGAAACCAGCAGACAGGGTTTAAAAGTATGCCTCCAATAACACCCCATGCCAAAGTGATCCATCAAATTTACTCCAGAGTGGAAAAATCTGACAGCTCAATTTCACGTCAAAGCTCTTGAGGGAAACCTGATTGAATGATAAAAAAAAAGTAGTATCTATTTTTATTGTATCTGTATAATCAATATACTGTGTACTCTTCATAATAGCCATCAAACCATTTTAAATGTGAGGATATTGAGGTTCTGAGTGGTTACAACTAGCCGGTTACGTGGTAATTAAGCCAAAGCTGAATCCCAGTCTCTATGCTTCTCCAGTATCTTTCCAGACTGGGAAAACTGGGAGGCACTTAAGAGATTCTTGGTGGTTTGGAGAAAGAATCTGGGCTCCTTATTCTGCAGAGAAGCATCTCAAGTTATGTTTCTAAAAACGTGAATGAGAGGATGGCTCTGGAATGGTGTTACCACCCAAGTCCAGAGCTAAAGAGACTAAACACACACTCCATATCAAAAGGGCAGGAACAGGCTCAAAAAGGGAAAAGAGAAGCAAGCACTTAATTCACCCAGGAAATGAGACCCATAGGAAACATTTAAGAACGTATGGGGCCAATTGCTGCAAAGGAGCCTGAGAGACCTCTTATGGGACATTCTTGACCTCACGTCCCAGTCCAGGATGCTTTGGCCCGGATCAGAATCCAAGCTGAGAGACCAGAAGCATGCAACTTGTACATCAGATCTTAAAAGCCCAACAGCAGCCAGTCATTGCTGTTATCTTCTAAGCATATGACCAGGGGGCTATGAACCCTCAGAGGTGTTTAGTTAGAGAGAAGGAGTAAGAACGAACAGTTCTAAACACTAATCAGTTGTTGAAACTGGTTTTACAATTGTTGAGCCCTTCATCTTCCTGGGTGAGGGAGTCTCTTCTTCCCTGAAGTCAAGAGCAATTACTAGCTGAACAGTCACAATTCTGCTCTAGTCGTAGGTAAGGCTTCACATATAAAAAGTCCATTTTTCAAATTCTTTCATCAGAACCCCTACTAGGTTGCTCTCCTCAAACATTAAAAGAAAGAAGATTGAAACATGGAATCCTTTGAGGTCAGAAGAGCCAGAGATGAACAGCTAGGTAAGAAACATTATTCTGGCCCTGTTCCCTTGAAACAAGAACTCTTACATTATTTCATTATTTCCCTTTAAACTAAAAATAATTCTTCCTTTTTTCTTCTTTTCCTTACAATGAAAGAAATAATATTCATTAGAGAAGAATTATGCAACACAGAGAATCTAAAATAACGACAGATATCCACATTTGTACCACTCTGATATAAGTTGTACTTTATCATTTTTTCTTTGTAAATCTTATTTCTGAAGGTGTGTGTGTGTGTGTGTGTGTACACGCACATGTGCTCAAAAGGATTATGAAGCAGAAGGGGGTTTCCCTCTAGAGGGAAACTGGTGATAAGGCTTGAGGGAAAGCCCAGCTGGGAGAAATTCCTGGTAGCAGGCATTTCATATTGGTGCTAGCCAGTATTAAAAAATGTGTTGTTGGCTATCTTGTGATGTAACATTCCTCCACCACTTCCACTATCTCCCTACCTTCAGCCAAATCTTCTCTACACAGTGCCTTCTCTGGGTGATATTTTGTTCAGAAAGCAAGGTGGGGGAAGGCATTGTGATCAATTTTTAGTTGCATTCAAGTGGAGAGAATTTAACAGTCACAGGAGCAGAGTTGCAGAGTAGAGAAAGAAAGTACAGTGGAAAAATCAAACAGACTTGGAAAGCTGGAAGCCCTCAAACAATCCTTCTCGGTTTGGGAAGAGAATCTGGACTGCTTACTCTACAAGAGAAGCAGCTCAAGATCGATTTCTAAAAACATTAATGAAAGGATGACTCTGGAATGGTGTAGGATTTGGGGATACAAAAGCTGCTGAGAAATCTCAACTGGTCCCAAGCAACCCAGTGTTGAGGCATCCCATTTCACAGAACACAGTCCAGCAGTCCAGCAACCAAAAGTAACTTTGTGTACTATAAGTGTTCATGCAGTCTTTCAAAACAATGCCTAACGGAGTGTAAATCTGGGCTATAACCTTGGGAAAGGTAATTACCTTCTCTGAACCTCACTTTTTCCTTTGTAAGGTGGAGATAGCTATACCTCATTCACACTGTGGTGGAGTATGTAAACTAATGATATAAGGGTAGCGTCTTAGTTTATTTATGTTGCTGTAAAGGAATGCCTAAGCCTGGGTAATTTATAAAGAAAAGAAGTTTATTTGGCTGATAGCTTTGCAGGCTGCACAAGAAGCATGGCACCGGCATCCGCTTCTGATGAGGGCCTCAGGCTGCTTCCGCTATGATGGAGGCAAAATAGAGCCAGCCTGTGCAAGGGTGACATGGCAAAGGAGGATGCAAGAGAGAAGCGGAGAGGGTCGGCCTTTTCAACAACCACTGTTGTTAAAAGAGGATGGCACAAAGCCACTCATAAAGGATCAGCCCCCGCAACCCAAACACCTTCCATCAGGCCCCACCTTTAACAGTCTGGGTCAAAATTCCACATGAGATTTGGAAGGGGAAAAACCTCCAAACTATATCAGGGAGCTAGAACAGTGCATGGCACACAGTTGATGGTTCATGGCCATGAATTTCCATTCCTCCCATTGGTAGCACCTGTGCTGAGGTTTTTAATACTCATTTGGCTCCCAGCAGCGTTCATATCATGGTCATTTCTCACATTGGAGTTTCCTGGTGTGAACTTTCAGGATTTATATCTCACCTCCTTTGGATCGGCTGTTCAGTGCCTTGCAAAAGGGTAATATCATAAGTTAATATGTTTGTTGGCAACAATATTCCTGTGAAAGAAAACTTGTCAGTCCCCTACTTGGACTATCAGTCTGTTCACTTTCAAATGCCATGCTTTGGAGATTATCCAGACAAGCTGGAACAAGTTGAAAGAAAATAGAGCAGTAAGAGGAAACTCCCAGTTTTGCTGCATGTGAAATAGCTGCAGAAATTGAGCTGAAGAGCTAAGAGGAGAGAAGATTCAGGAAACTATAATCCTCATTTTCAAGGGGCATAGCTTGGGACAGATATGAGAGTATTTATGTTCAGTAATTTTTTCTAGGAATATAGTGTCTGTGTTCTAAGGGTGTATTACTGACTCACCAGAGGACGGTAAAAGCCATTTCCTTAGCGGTGGGCCTAAGAGACCTATAGCTGCTGTCTCCTTGACACCTAAAATCCAGGGGTTCTAAGATTCGGAGATACTCGAAATAAAGAACTGATGACCCATGAAACACTCGAGCAATGCCCAGCAATCTATGGGGTTAACAGCATGGAAGTCTGTGGCATAAAGGAAACCGAGCTGTCTGCACCATAACCTGCCTATTCCTTGACAGACATTACAGTGATCTAAAGTATATCAGGTGCTGATTTTGATCAGGAGTATATCTGAATCATTTTTATTTGGTCTCTAAATGAACAAGGACTAAAGCCAAAAATAAAGCCAAAAATCCTCTAATGTAGAAGGAGAAAGGGTACCCTTAGCTTGTCTACATTATCTCAGAGGCTAAAACTAGGACCACTGAGTATAAGGCATAGGAGAAAATATTTATGCTCGTGTAAAAAGGAGCCTGAGAAGTGGAAATGTAGTTATCTCAGCAAGCAGTGAGTTCATCAGGGACGCATTCAAATAGAAGCTGTGTGACCACTTAGCAGGAATGTGGCAGATAACACGCAATGACTTCACAGTCCTCAGCTAGGTCATCTTGAGGCTTCCTTTTACATCTGAGAAGTTATAGAATTCTAACACAAGACCACAATAAAAAGGACACCTCCAAGCAAATAGCAAGGTGGGTACCATAGGGTCATGGGTCAGTGTTGCAGGGATCTTCAATCTGTCAAGATCCTACTGTGTCCCTCAAACCAGACTGCCACAAGTTAGAGTGTTGTCTGGAATTTTACCTATTACTTCTGTCACCTGGGCATCATATATCAGACAGTCACAACTGATGTCTATGGTTAGGAAAGAGACTGATTCTTCCAGATGACTTGATCTAGGAACTTTTGGCACAAAGGAGACACTTTGAAATGGGTGAGTCCAGACATCAGCATGTGTATCCTGTTGAGAAAAACATCATGTATTCCAATAAGTTCCTCGTATTTATCTCAAGTTTGTGTTGCCTACAGAACAAGACAGAATGGGGTGTCTTGAAGACAGGAATGTGGAATCCATGGAAGGGGCCAGGTTATTCACTTACCAATTAAACTTATGTAGAATAGTAATTACCACTCTTTCAATGAACAAAATATAATCATCTAAGTCTTCCCTGTCTATAAATTCTGCTCATTTTGGATTGTTCTTCAGCCCATATCGTCAGCACATTGTAAAATGCCCACCATGCTCATTCAGGAGAATAAGAAAAAGTTTTCTTTTTTGCATCTGATTGAAATACTGTTGTATTGTTTTTTTATCATCAGTATTTTAAGAGATTTTCAGTTCAGCCCATGCTCCTGTACTAAGGAGGAACAGCAGGGTCTGCCATTCTCCTTAAACTGGGGTGCTCCTTGGGACGCCAGTTCTACTGGGATAACTCAGAAATCCCTGACATGTAGCTTCAGTTCCAGGTCACCCACTTCCATACAACTTTCAACAACCTCCAAATGCCAGAGGCAGATGTCGGAAGCTGCCAGAAGGAGCAAGCCAAGACAGCTGTACTACAACTTCTCGTCTGCTGTACAGGTTCTCAGACAAGGCAACACCCACTAAGCCCTGCTCTGCTAAGGCAGACAGCTTCTAGGAAACACAGAGCCATTTATTACCTCATGCAGTTTTTGCATAACTTGCATATGAACTGTGGCGCATGTCCAGTTCTTTGTCCTTGCTCTTATACAGCACAATGAATATATCATTCCATTAGCCCACAGCTTAGAGCCGATTTCACTATCATCATCCGTTTAGGGCTTAATAGTGTTTACCAAGGCTTTAGCAGAGCTCTTTGTGACATGCGGCAGAAGCCAGCCTAGCAACTGTAGCTAACAGGCTGGGAGCGGAGCCATGCCTTGCAAAATCAGCGGCTTACAGCATCTCAAGGCATTTGACTGGTGTGCTTTGAAAAATCAGGGGCTCTAACAAAAGAAAATAAGCTGCTAGGGACCAAGGCGGACAAAGGAAATAACAAGCAACATATTGGGAAGCATTATAGTTTTTAGCAGCCTTGGATGAGGAGGAGGAAGGAGAGGAAGAAAGATGATGTGGCCCATTTATCAGACCTCTCAGTGGGAGTTGATGTCAGGAGAGAGCATTAGCACTCGGTAACAGCCGCCCACAGGCACTCGGTATGATTCAGAGATGTCTGAGCTGGGGCTGGTGGATGCAGTCAGATGTGCCCCACTGCCCACCTCTGTGGCCATGAGACCACCTCCGCCCACACTGGGGCAGACACCAAGCCCACCGCCTGCAGGGCCACACTGTCGTTCCTGGTCTTACCCTCACCCAGGACCTCTGGCTACCCAGAGCTTTTGAGCTAACTCACTCCCCAGTCCTTCTTCCTAAATCCCATTTGTGAGCTAGGTAACCAGAAAGTTCACTCTCACTAGTGCCAATTTAAACTGGTTTTCTTTTCTAATAGCTGCATTTTGGTATTCGGGCATCTGATGGCAGATTGGAAGGATAACTTCCCTGTCAATGGCAATTTCAAACACAAACATGCCTTTGTTTTGAGAAAGGGCTGGGCTATAGTTCTGTGTATGAAAATGTTAAAAGTAAATGTTCCCATGAGTCATCTGCCCACCCTGAATCCTATATTGATTTCATAGGAATCTTCTAGAAACTCATACTTCCTTTGCTTCTTCAGGTTTTTCAGATGTTATATTTTTGTTTTTCTTTATCTTTGTTCCTATCTCACCCAATTCTTAAGAGAACAACTACACCTTAGGAGTCAAGGAAAGTGCAGTTTCCACTTTGTGCCTCGTGTCCTGATTGTGTTTGCTTCTCAAAGTCCTCCCGGGAAGATGATTTTCTGTTAAAGTGGCTGACGGGAGTCAAGGGCTGTGCAAAGACAGTTTAGACGTGGTTTTCTATTTTTCACTCAAATCCCTTGAGGGCTATCTACTGGTGCATCCCAGAAAAGAGACACTCCTGAGGGGAGGGTTGTAGATGGTCTCCAAGCTCTCGGGTGTCTTGAGTACTGGGCCAGGTGAAGCTTTGCAGGAACATGGTCATCACCATGTTGCAGAGACCTTCTTCATTCCTTAAAGGTGCCTTATGATCTCTCCACCTGCTTCCTTCATATTATTTATGTTTTTCTTTTCTCACCATTAAAATTGAATAGTAATAGAACCTACAGCTTGCCTTAATGATTTACCTCTCTCAATTTGCCCACTGCCCTGAGAAACCAGGGCCAGACACAGAGCTGTTAGGTGTGAACTCAGACATGCGTCCTCTCGCCCTGAGCTCCCATTACAGCTGCAGTGTGTCCACAGGGTGATGAGTGAGAGCAGGCTTACCTGCACCTGCCTGCCGCCCCTTCCATCCTCTGTCTCTCATTCCCCATCACTGATCTTACTGATCCCACCATTCTTCCTCCTGCTCCAGCTTTCCAGGCTGCACGTGCCCTCTAGTCCATCTTCAGGGGAATTTCTGTTATAGTCTCAGAAATCTAATGCTGAGTGGCCAGATTCAGCCCCTGTCGCTATGAAGATGGAACACCCTTGGGAGACATAGGGGAGGAGAATTCGATCTAGCACTTGAGTGCAGGCTGGTGGGGCCCACGGGGTCAGGATGATGCTGTACTGCCACCTACGGGAGGGACACCCAAGGACCAGGATCCTGCAGGACAAGCCGGCTCCTGCTGCTTCTCGCCTGCATGCTCCTGTGGGACAGAATCATCTGGGGAGAAACGCCACCCGTCGAGTGTGAGGAGCACAGGGCAAAGCCCCCAGACATTTAGGATTCAGGTTCTTATTTAGGCTTCTTCAATGGGAGAAGAGGGGCTAGGCAGATTTTTGTGCCAATGTAAATCGACATGCAGAAGAGAGAGGGGCACAGTCTCCCTGGCTACGTCTGGCTGACGTGGGGAGAAGGGGCTGCTGCATTCTCGAGTTTCCTCATGTGGGAATGTGGAGAGCACCATTGCCCAAAGCATTCTGTGGGTTAATGCATGAATAGCACTCAGCCCAGAGTCTGACTCACAGCAAGCACTCAGTAAACAAAGGCAATTAAAATTATCTATGGTTGGATGTTTATCTGAAGTGTCTGGAAGCCCTAGAAGGGGGGCCTTATATAAAGGATAAATGCAAAAGGCTGCAGAGTGATAAATGAAGCCACTTAGCTGCTTTAAACCTTGAGACACCAGACATACATCAGCAGAGATCATGTGACACCCCCCAGCCCCACATGCACATCAGGAGATGCGATCGCCTTTGTCCCAGCATGGAGGAGCCTGAGCAGGGTGGGACTGACACCTGCTTTGCCCACTCAGAAGACACAAGCTCCGTGGCAATAATCCTCATGCAGAAACCGGAGAGCGGCGATCCACCTTCAAAGCAGGGGCCCAGAAGAGGGAGCAAGGGTTTCCCTGGTGAATCTGGCCCAGCAAAGATCAATACTCCACAGTACGGTCAGCAGTCAGTCACAGCATGCAAATGTCCACAGCAGAGCAGAGCTATTTGGAAATCTTGAGCGGGCTACAGTCCCAGGCAGGTGCACTCACATTGCAGAGAACATGGAAAAATGACTGGAAAGTGAAATGGAAAGGAGAACAAAGCCAAGGGCAGGAACTAACACCCTGGAGTGAAGATGACCAGGAACCCCTCCATTTACGCAGGGGAAGTGGGAGCAGTGGAGGCTGCATAGGATCTAGGCTGTGCCCCACTGAGGGACTGCAGCTTCTGACAGAAATTGCGTTAGCACCGCCATTAGGGTTGAACTCTGCACTCCCAAAATTCATATGTTAAAGTCCTAAGCCCCCTTATATCAGAATATGGCCCTATTTGGAAATAGGATGATTGAATATATAATTAGTAGAGATGAGGTCATGCCGAAGGAGGGCGGCTGCAATCTGATATGACTGATGTCCCTATAAAGGGAGAAGAATTGGAGTGACGCTGTCACAAGCCAAGGAATTACCAGGAGCCGGGAGACAGGCCTGAAGTGTGTCCTTCCTAGCGCCTTCAGAGCGTGTGCCCTGCACACACACTGATGGCACCTCCAGCCCCAGAACTGCTCAACAGTACGTTTCTGTTGTTCAGGCCACTCAATCTGCGACACTTTGTTATGACAGCCTGAGAAGGCTAACACAACTTCCCAGACTGGCTCAGAGACCGGAGCCGGATGAGAGGAGGGTGGGTGAGGCCAGTGTCGATGCAGTGGGAGGACTGGGAGATTACCCTGCTGTGGAACACAACACCCCAGAACCCAGAATCAGGAAACAGCAACCCTGGTCTTGTTCATGAATCTGTATTTTGGGCAGGACTTGGATCCTAGAACCCCTGAGCCAGGCACAGGCAGGGCATCCCTGCTCTGCTCAATGTCACTGGTGTGGCTGAGGGCTGAGGTGGAAGCATCTGAAGATGCCTCGCCCACACGTGGGGCTCTTGCAGGCCACAGGCACAGCCAACTCAGCGGGGCTGGTGGGGGGAACGTCCACTGTGGCTGCTCATGCGGCCTCTGCTTAATAACAACGTGGCAGCCAGACTCCAGGGTGAGGGGACCAGAAGAGAGTGAGAGACAGAGAGAACAGGAAAGAGAAAGAGACACAGAGAGACAGAAACAGAGGGACAGAAAAGGAGAAAGACAGAGACAGAGAAAGAGGGAGACAGAGACAGAGAAGAATGGAGGAAGACAGAGAGAGACAGAGGGAAACAGTGAAAGAGAAAGACAGGCGAGAGAAAGAGAGACAGAACAGAGAAAAAAAGAGGCAGAGATCGAGACAGAGAGAGCCAGGAAACAGTACCCTGTTATGACCTGGCCGCAGTGGTCACTCAGCATCCCTGAGTCACACTCATTGGTTGGAGTGTCACAAGCCCGCCCCAGTTCAAGAAGAAATAGACTCAATTTATCTATGGGGAGGGGCAAGCTTCGGGAGGAGCATGTCAAACCGAAACTATTGCCACAGCCATTTTTTTAAAACACCATTTGCCAGAGCCTGCCCTCTGGCTTCTATAGAGAGTCACTTTAATGCATTAATACATTCAGAAATTTTTAAGTGGTGAATTGATACTGGAAGTATTCAGTGCAAAGGTTACCAAAAAAGTAATCTGCTCTCTTAATAACAGGACAAATGAAAAAATTAATTTTATTTAGCAAAGGAAAAAGATACTGCCACTGTTCTATTTCAGGCACTTTTTCCATGAAAAATCAGTTCTCATTGTCCCTAAGAACGTTCAGCATTGTACTTTATTCATGCTAAATCCTACTTCCAACTCTCTTTTCTACATTATCTCATATTTAAATAAGTCCTTCCTCTGTCAAATACTTAATAGAATAAATGCAATTTGCTGTCAAGATGATTTGGTCAATCTGGATAAATTTTCTTCTAAATTATATTGAGAATGGCCGAGGCTCCTATAAAGTCTTGGATATACAAAGTTTAATTTTATAAAGGTGGCATATTAACAGTATTCAAATTCAATGAACCAATTCTGCTTATTATTACCCTAAATTATATCCTGTGGTTCAGCAAGAGATTAAAGAAGATTTTAGTTTCTCTTCTTATAGATCAAGCCATATAGTAATGACCTCACCTCAAGTCCACCCCTTCCCCTGCTTTCTCTACCCCTGGCTTTCTAGGGATGAGCCATCCAGTGAGCAAAAAGCTTAAGGACAGCAAGGACAGAATGTTTTTATTTTATTTCCCATAGGTGCTTCATGGTACGGAATACAAATTATATGTAAGCTTATATAGTAGAAAGTAAATCTGACTTCCTATGAGCCCCAACACGTCCTCCTTCCAGAGGCAACTGATGTTCATGTACATATATAATGTTATGGACACAAATGTAAACACGTTTTACCCACTGAGCTGCTCCATGTTCATTATTTTGACAATAAATCTCAGAGACTCTTTCCCATCAGCTCCTAGAAGGCTGCCATACTGATTGTGATGGCTGCCTGGCGTGCCACTGGATGACAGCCCTCCGTGACACAGCCAGTACCTGTGGCAGGCTTTAGGTTGTCCCCATTCCTTGGGTTTTCATCAGTCACACAGGGCAGCTCTTCCTTGTTTGGAAATCATCAGTCTGAGTGGTGATGTTCTCCTGATTTATCAGTGGACCTTGTTGAACAAAGGAGCAAGACACAGAATCTGGAATGCACTTCCACTCCCCATGAAAGGGGTGTTCTTGGGGTGGCTGCACAGCCTCATCCAGGTCTTACACTGTATCCATGTTCTTGCAGTTGACTGTGCAGAGCAGGAGAAAACGCCTGGAGAAAGTCACCATGGCCACTGCTTTATAGGGTCCACTGGACTCTCAGAATTCTAACAGCTCATCAGAGATTCCACACTGTTCAGCGCGAGTAACACTTACTCTCAAACACATCTTAGCGGAGGAGGAATTGTCCACCTTTTTGTTACCCTACACTGGCAGTGTGGCACACCATTGCTCAGCCCATTAGGGTCTTTGTTATCTGAGCTGACTCAGTCTCCACGGACGCTTGCCATGAGTGCTGGGGCCAGGGCCTTTTTGCCCTTCTCTTCTCTTTGCCTCTCTTTGGGAAAAGGTCTGAACTCACACAGAATTACAGTCTCCATGAGAATGTGTCTCAGGTTCCTCTGCTAGAAAAGATGGGATGAGGGAAGGTCAACCTCACCTTCTGATACGGCTCTTGGTGTGAGGCTGGGCACAGTCCTGAAGCCCACACAATGTCTATGGGGAAGGGTCAGGCTTACCGCAAGGAGTGTAAAGACTGCTCAGTTCTCTGATGCCAGGAAACTCCCCTCCCTGCTCAAGCCTAGAATGATAAGAGAGGAAAACTGAGACAAGGGACCCAACTTGACATAGCCATCTCTGGCATCGTTCTGAGGTGGGCCTTGCCAAAATTATCCCCACATGGCCGTATTTCTTGATACTAGCTCAGAGCAACACAAAGTGTCTGGAGATTTCTCCCCTGCCTACCTGGTTCCATGCAGCAGATCATGTATTCAAACTTCAAGATCACATATGTGGTCATCAAATTCTAAACTGTTTTGCAAACCAGAGCTCTGCAAGTCATACTGAGCTCACACAAGCCTTTGGTCTGTTGGAACATAAAATTTAAAACTATATCTTGGCATATGTAGCCTGTCATGCCCTTTCCAATTCACGTGAGTCCCACAGTGCCAATGAATCTACAACAGATGCTTCCTACAAGTGTCTCACCTGCCTGGCCCCTATGTCAGCAGTTAGGATGGCACTGTCTTCTCCTCCTCTCTGTTTCTCAGGGCTCTTGAGGAAGGTGGAAGCTTCGGCCAGCATCCTGGAATTAACTGAGCTGAGACCTCAAGCAGACTTCCATGCATACAGTGGCCTTGGTAAGTTACGTAAGGAAAGGAAATGCTGATGTCTTGCATTATCAAATACAGATAATAGCACTTACCTTTCAAGGCTATCGTGAGATTCAGGATGATCAGGGTAAAGGACCTGGTTGCAAGGCTGGTGTGATGGGAGACAATAAATGTCTTAGCACTCTTCCTGCATCTTCACCCTGAGCAACTGTCAAAATGCTTCAAAATTGAATATGTTGTGTTCTACTCAGATTGCAGAAAAGCCTCCCTCCCTCCAAGTATAACTATTAGTCAGACAACTTGATACAAGCCTGTGTTCTCAGCATAAACAAGTGTGACTGAAGTAAAGAAAGGCACAAAAGCCGAAAATTCAGCTCTGAGTGCTTCTTACTTCTAACTCAGAGGCAAAACACCTTCTGACATATTATTGCTTAGACTGCAGGAAGCAGTGAGTGGCTGCTGACATTTCCAAGGGATGGTAAACATTTTTCTAAGGTGCCTGGCCATGCAGAAATGTTTTTTGTTTGTTTGATAGAAAGCACTGAAGTTCCTCTGGGTTTTAGGGAGAACTCAGTGCTGCCTGTGTAGGTTCCATGAGCTCCCATCGAAATGCTGCTCATACTAAAAATGAGCTAACGCCAATTTCCCAGAAACACAGCTACATACGGGGATTTTGAGATTCTCATTGTAGGACCCCTGATAGGTGAATTCATTAAGTTTGGATTTATGGGTTGTACCTGATTTCCTAATCCTACTAGGGAGCTTTCTTTCTAAGTTAGGTCTTAGCCTATTTTTAGGAGGATAAGCAGAGTCATCATGATGCAGCATTAGAGCCTCAGAGACTGCATCATCTATAAAGCTGGGAAAGGGGTGGTTAGAACTGGGACACTGGGCACCTGTCACCTTGCGGGGACAGGCATCTGTCATGCTGAGAGGCGGGGTGTGAACCATGTCTCCATGGCTCTGTTACTCACTGCCTGGTTCCCTGTGACTCAGGGGGTCACAGAGCGTTATGGGAGAGGGGAAAAGGGTGACCAACTCCCAGCTGCCGCCTCCTCATCTAAAGTCCATATCACACATTTTCTCTACTTCAGCGTCTTCCTTTTCTCACCTAAATTATATTTACCTCAGCAGCAATGATTTGCGGCTTATAACTCAAATTCCCAAGGAGGCCCCTCATGCAAATGCACTGATCTCCTATTTGAGTCATTGTCTGATAATTCTATTTTTAGCAGCTTCTCTTAGAACAGTGCCATTCAATGGAGACAAAATGTGAGTCACATGTAATATTCCAGGATCCACATTCTAAAAATTTAAAAGGAACTGGTCAAACCAATTTTCATCATAAATTTTTAGCCATGTTTGTCTAAAATGTTATTTCAACCTATAATAAAGATGAAAAATATTAGCGATCTTTTTTTCAACTAAGTCCAAGTCCAATGTATACATCACGCCTATAGCAAATCTCAATTCAGACTGGCCACATTTCAAGTGCTTGGGACCCATCTGGTGGCTGGTGGCTACCATATTGGGCAGGCAGTCCTAGGAGACACAGCTGCCAGGAGGTGGGAAGAGCTGCACTCTTATTGGGTAGCGCAATGTAGCAAAACATAGCAGAATGGTTAAGAACAGCAGCTCTTTTCTGCATCAGAAAAGCCTTGATTTGCCAGATTAACTACACAACCTTGTATCAGCTGTTTAAGATCACTAAGCCTTGTGTGATCTCCCACACTGAAGAAGATCAGTAGCAGTAACTTCTCTTGAAATCATTTGAGGATTGAATAAGATGATGCTTTCACATGCTCAGCCTTCCAGGGCTACCTATTCTTAAATTGGAAATTGCCTTCACCTCCGCACCAGTCTCTGGTATCTGAAGATCCTACCTTCCTTTCCCTGTCTTTCTAAGAGGCTTGGGTGTGCCCTGGAAAGGAGAGCTGGCCCCAGCAACTAATGGTGGGAAGATATTGAACAGGAAGTGGCAGCAAGCCTCACGGAGACCCTCAGAGGACTTGAGCAGTCAGTCCACACCTCTACCTCAGTTCTGGAAACGCTCATTTCTCTGAGCGTATTTATAATCGTTTTGCACCTGTATTGTTCCATGTAGATTTCCTCATGGATTTCTTAAGGGCAAATATTAAGTCTTATTCTTTTCAAATCCCTCTTCTCCTGGCTCTGATTCTTGGGAATTGAGTTAACTAAAGACCAGCTGTGCTGTGCAGACTCTGCTCTGGGTGCCCCCTTTCCCATGGCTGGCCATACCACAGGGGAACAGGCTGCTGTGACATGGCCCCTCCTCCGGGGGAGGGAGAAATCAGAGGAGGAGAGAGGCTCTAGGGCATCTGGGCTGAAGAGCAGGGTTGGGCCTGCTGAGGATGGGGCAGCTGGAACTGCAAGGGTTAAGGAGGGGACAGGTAGGTGGGGACCTGGCGCTGGCCGGAGAGAAACGAGTGAGCGGGACCTCTGGAGTTTCTGGCCTCTCACCTCCTCCTTCCGCCTTCTCCTGCTGCCTTGTCTGCTCCTCCAGCCCCATGCCATGCCAGCTCTGAAAGCACTTTGCGATGATATTTCATCCCCAGCTGCCCTTTACAGCTCACACATTTCATGATGTTTCTGAAAATACATCCATGGCCAATCTGCAGGAGAATCAACTGGAAGCTTCCTAAAATGAAAATCTATGGCCCCACTGGCATCGTGCCACAGTAGCACTGGCGGGATTGAGGCAGGATGCCAGGGCCCTGGTTTACACTTCCCTGAGCAGCAGCTCCAGAGTCACCTGGAAGCTTGCGGAGAATGCTCATCATTCTCAGGCCCCATCCCAAGACCAACAGAATGCAAAGGCCTGAACGGAGCCGGGCAAGCTGCTTTAACCAGCCCTTCAGGCTAAAGTTTGAGTCCTGCTGCTTTAGAAGATGTCAATGTACTTCAATGCAAATGATGTGGACATTTATCACGGTGGTTCTATAAAGCAGGAGGTATTACAGCATGCTCTCAGGCACAATACAGCTTTCCTGGTGACCCCAAGTTATCCACGAAGCCGTAAGGGGTAGGGATCCCCTGGTTCTGAGAAGCTGCCCTTATCCTCCTCACGGTGGCTTCCCCTTCCATCTCTTTTCCTGTCTGACTCCTCTGGAAACTTTGACTCTAAATCCTCATCCATTTCCGGGGATTTGTATCAGCCCACTGCCAGACCTGAATCCCCAAGAGGAGAGAGTGGCAACCTACATTCAAGCCAGGTCCTCAGATGATTCTTCTTTCATGTCAAAAACATGACAGTTCTTCACGGCACGGTGCTTTCTCCTAGGCTGTGATGGGTATGGGGACCCCAGTGCACAGCCCCCACTTTCTCCAGGCCTAGTCTCCTCCCCACGTAAGCTCCAACCCCAGCAGCCTCGTCCCTTTACAGCTATTGCTGTTGCTCAATAAATGTGCCACACAGAGATTCTATGTGAAGCAAACGAAGAGAATGACAGTGGCAAAGTGTTGTTCTTTCTTCTTCTTTCAAAGAGTTTTTGTCTATTGTTCTGTTATCTCCTCAGCTGCATGCTCCTCTCTCTCCATAAGGCCTTTTCTTTGATCTACAGCAGTGGTTCTCAACTGCACACACCAGAGTCACCTGGAGAGTGTGTAAAACGTGCAAATGGCTCAGATGACTGGTCGGCCATGCTGCCAGGGTTTCTGATTCTGGTGAGTCCCAGCATTTGCATATCTACAAACTTCCCGGGTGATGCTAATGCTGCTGTTCCATGCACCATGCTTCAACAACTGTCGGCAGTTCTCAACCACATGGCGGAATCATCTGTGAAGTTAAAAAAAAAAAAAAAAAAACAATGGTAGTCCCAGCTGCTCCAGAGGCTGAGGCAGGAGCTTAGGAATTTGAAGCTGCAATGAGCGATGATCATGCTGTGATCTGTGACTATCCACTGCACTTCAGCCTGGGCGACATAGTGAGCCCATGTTCTTTTTTAAAAAGTGAGGGGCCATATCAACCTACCTAAGGTCAATTAAATAAAAATTCTGGAACTGGAACTAGCCTATACATTGATATTTTCTAAAGCATCTCAGAAGATTCTAATATGAAACCAATGTTGAGATTATCCAAAAACCAATCAGTAACAAGAGACTAAGCCAGCTGTTAGCCCACAAAATGCATATGGAGAGTCTCCCAACTTCCCTGGCTTACAGGTTTCATTGCTATTCTTGGTGCAGTGGGAAAGAGGCCCTGGAGGGTGTGAAGAGCTGATGGAGGTCAGGGGAGTCTGAACAGGTGATGTGGGTTCTCGGCTCCTCCTCTCCTCTGCACAGCCAGAGCAGCAGGATGAGGACCCTGCCCTCTTCTCTCCCCTTTCCATGTACCTTCCCCCAGGTAGGGATATTTCCCCTTGCTCTCACCCAGGCTCCTTCCCCTCCACTTAAAGGTTCAGGCACCAGGAGAAAGGGAGTAGGTCTCAGTTTAGACCCATGGAAGGTCCAGAAGTGGCCTTTGAAAAATCATAGCAGTGAGAAAATTATGACAGTGGGAGAGATCTGATCTAAACAAACTCACTGTTGCCTTTAGCCTTCAAGCTGCCCTATGTATTCCTGGGCTTAAGCCAAGCTAACTTTGGGAGACATTTAATTTATACTTTAAATGATAATCTTCCTTCCCCAAAACTCAACTGCCTAAAGCTAGTGAGAGACCGCGGGGCTGAAAGGATAAGGAGCCTGAATTCTGCTAAGGTGCAGACATAACTAGTCATCAGCCATTATTCTGACGGTCGCAAGATATGCCACTCCCCCAATGATGCCTGCAGGTACCATCACTATCGTAGAACCTGAGATTGGCCTTTTGCAATATCTTTCCAGGTGTTCTGTATGTCTAACAACCAACGGCTCCACATGGACCTGCCAATGCTCCTGCAACCCCACCCAGAAGTGACTCAGCTCACAGGAGGACCATTTCCCATACCTTTAAGACTGCACCCTAACCAAGCAGCAGCAAGCACCCATTGCTTAGCCTCCCTTATCCTTTTTCCCAAACTGTCTTTGAAAAACTCCTAACCTACGAGCCTTTGATAAGATTGATTTGAGTAATAACTCTGCCCTTCACGTGGCATGGCTGGCCTCACATCAATTAAACTCCTTTTTTCCTGCAATGCTATAGTATTGATTTTCTCTGTACAGCATGCAGGAAGAACCCACCAGATAGTTACAGTCTCATACACAGTTCCCAGACCTCAGTCAATATAAGAGGAGGAGAGAGAAGAAAGCTGACAAACCCCAGTTACCCACAGGAGGGTGTAACATGAGAAGAGGATTGCCTCAAAGGGAAGGATTGAAGTATCTCTTCTACTTCTGCCCACTCGGCTCTGATTGCTGCTTAGAGAAATGAGATCACTAACTACAGGATATGTCCATAAATGGGACCAGGATAAGTCAGAGGCAGCTTTAACTTTGACTTTTTTGAACTTGTATCTTCTTGTATCTCTTCTTTTCATGTCTTGTCTCATTACTTTTTATTAGGTTTAAGGGAAAATTTACATTTGTGAGTAGACACTTGTGTGCATCATTTTCCTGCATTTTTTAAGGTCTGAAGTTTAATAGGACATATAAATGTAATAATGATTAAAAGAATAACATTAGCTCTTATTGTTGATAGTCAGTGCGTTTTGGTGACAGATTTCTGCAGTAAACAAATTTCGTGGAGTATTGTCGGGATTATTGCAGAATTTGGATGAATGTGTGAAAAAGCAGAACAGTATTCTTTCTGTGGTCCTATTGTAAGAATCACAATATGGCCAAGCCCAGTGGTACCTGTAATCCCAGCACATTGGGAGGCCAACGTAGGCAGATCACCTGAGGTCAGGAGTTCCAGACAAGCCTGGTCAACGTGGTGGAACCCTGTCTCTACCAAAAATTCAAAAATTAGCCAGGCATGGTGGCACATGCCGGCTACTCAGGAGACTGAGGCAGGAGAATTGCTTCTGCCTGGGAGGTGGAGATTACAGTGAACAAAGATCACACCACTGCATTCCATCCTGGGTGGCAGAGTGAGACTCCATCTCAAAAAACAAAAAACAGAATGACAACAAATATTTAACTATAAATATTTTAAAGCAGTAGGTTCTCAAATGAGCATACATCTGAACTCAGATCTTGTTAGAATTGTAGATTCTTCGGCCCCACCCAAGCCTACCAAATCAGAAACTGTAGAGTGAGGCTCAAGCTGTGAGATAGTCTCAGAAATTACACGCATGCGCTGCAGAGGACTGAGCCACAGCAGACCCTCCTTCCCACTACCAAGCTCTCTATCTTGTGCTTCCCCCTCCCCCAACATTCTAGTAATCTTCCACACACTCTAGTCTCCCCTAGGACCATCCCTGTGTCCAATTCCACTGGGAAATTTCCCTTTTGTCGCCCATGTCTGTACACATCACATTGGAAGTGCCCTGCCATCCATTTGTTACTGTATTTTTCCTTCTCTTCTATTTGAGAACAAAATATAAAATGTAAGGCCCCCAACTGACTGAACTAACACGTCTTAACCAAGAGGACTCCAGAGAAACCATAAAAATCGAGGTCCTGGCCATGACAGTGTGAAGGAAGCAGGAGCCTAGGAGAACCAGTCCATTTCACATTCGGCTCCATCTGGAGACTAACAAGCACATTCCTTGTCAGTCATGACCCATGGTGATAAGACTTTTATGGTGGAGGAAACAGTCTAAAGATACCTGCAAGGACACATTCCTATAAAACAGTCAGATGTCCCAATGCCCATAACAATGCATGTTTTCAAGATAATTGTAGTTATGCTGTGATGTACTCACACACTAAAATGTCAAGGATAGTTTTCTTTAAATCAATATAATAATAAGTTTTGTCATGCTGCCAGCCCACCCACATGCGGGCACTGCTTAGTTTAGTCTTCACATAGACGAGACTCCTATATAAGAAAAAAAGCAAAGCTGAGGTGTTCTTCCTCTTGCTTTCTGAGGATGCCTTGCTCTGTAACTGAGGAGCTTTCAATAAACTCTCTCTTCCCACTGCACTCTGTGACTCGTCTTGAATTCCGTCCTGCAGGAGATCCAAGTATCTTCTCATGGGGTCTGGATCAAGACCACTTTTCCAGTAACAATGGAATGGGAGGTCAAACCCAGCTCATCATGCACCCTGCCTTTCTCAGTTTAGACACAACAACTGACCAGCATTGGTATTAACACAGAGGTCATAAGACCGACAGAACAGACTCTTAGTGGTAATACGGTACCACATTATAAACTGGATCAAGTGTCATGCCAGGCAAGGATTCCATCATTCACCTCTACATTTAAAGAGTAAACTGTTCTAACTGCCACGGGGTTGTCTTCTTCTCTGGCAGCTAAACAAGCAGTGGCTTGGAGATGAGCCACACTGAGGCAAGGACAGCGCATCCACGGCCCGACGCTGTCTGCCTGATCTCATTCCACAGCCATAACCACAGCTTTGATAGGGCACAGACTGACCACAGTGACTTTCTTGTGTAAAAGACCACTAATCATGGGCTGAATCTGGATGATTTACAGAGGCTGCACACTGAGCACCTGCATGACCTGCTTCACCTTTTGAAGGACAGGACCTGGAGGCAATGTATTTAAATGTGAAGACTCCACCACAAAGGGAATGTGGGTCATATGTAACATGTGCATTGTGCATGTTTTTCCATGCGCATGCATTGGGACTCTTTCCTGAGTATTCATAGCTACACCTGTAATCTGTTGAATGTGTACACAGGGCCAACCACTTTAGCACAAATCCCTCTTCCACCCTCCTCTCCTTGAAGCATCTGCTAACAGTGGTTATGCTTCCCAGCCTGTCGGGATGGCCTCCTTGCAGCCTGTAGCTCTTTATAAGAATAAAGTCTCTTTTCCAAATTCATAGATCTTGTGATTTTTTTAAATGTCAGCACATTTTAGAATCTTCCCAAATTTGACCTCAAAGAGGACCAATAAAAGTGCTGTATTAGTCCATTCTCATGGTAATAAAGACATACATGAGACTGGGTAATTTACAAAGGAAAGAGGTTTAATTGACTCACAGTTCCACATGGCTGGGGAGGCCTCAGGAATCTTACAATCATGGTGGAAGGCCCTTCGACACAGGGTGGCAGGAGAGATAATGAGAACCCAGCAAAGGGGGAAACCCCTTATAAAACCGTCAGAACTCATGAGAACTTATTCACTATCACAAGAATAGCGTAAGGGAAACTGCCTTATGATTAAATTACCTCCCACTGGGTCCCTCCCACAACACAAGGGGATTATGGGAACTACAATTCAAGATGAGATTTGAGTGGGGACACAGCCAAACCATATCAAGTGCTAACCTGGTTTCACTTTCCTGACACATCTAATTAACTTATCCTAGTTTTGCTGGGTTAAATTTTTGTAAAATGTTAAACTAGGGCATACAAGTGTATAAATGAAAGATCTTCACAGCCCAAAAATAATCATTCTTAAGTTAATAAACATTGAAATAATGGTAGAAGAAAAAAAAGCTCTGAGTTTTGTTCTGCACTCCACCACCAACCTGCTAGCTGTTTTGAGCTTCCTCTGCTCCTCCGTGTCCTCCCATTCTAAGGGAGACTGCGAAGGACCTGCTCCGGCTGTGTTCCTGGGAGCCCTGCTGTTCCAAGAGCCACTTAGGCTTTTACGAAAACATTTGGGGAACAAAGTTGCAAACTAAAATATAACTTTCAAACCTCTATGATCTCTTAAGTCCCTCTGGTATGAAATGTGTGTGATTTTATGGAGTTTCCCAGGGGATCATAACAGCAGCGTGTAAGGGGAGGCTTAACTGTCTGGGCTGAACCAGAAAAACCAGCATGAGTCCACTGTGCAGGCCAGGCTAGGCTGAGGCTTTGACCTCGGGAGAAAGCAGAAACAAGTTCAAGGGCAGAATCACTGAGGGACAATGTGAAGTGAGGGTAAGTTGGTGATAGCAACTGTGAATGAGTTCCCAGGGATGTCCTAGAGGAGGACCTGACCTGGCAGTCCCAGCAGTGACTCGCCTCTGAGGGGCACTGCTCACAGGCTGCTCCCTCAGCCAGGATGCAGCACCACTGTGTGAGCCTGAGTGTGCCTGTGTACCTGTGTGAGCCTATGTGTGCCTGTGTGAGCCTATGTGTGCCTGTGTGTGCCTGTGTGTCCCTGTGTGTGACTGTGCGTGCCTGTGTGCGACTGTGTGTACCTGTGTGTGACTGTGTGTGCCTGTGTGTGGTGGCTGCTTTGTCCTCAGACACTGAGACACTCAGGAAGCATGGATTCATCCCAAAGCTTCTTGTCTCTCTCTCACAGCAAGCACTTATTTAATGGTGAAGAAAATTAAAATTTACTTAATCAGTATAAGCAGAAATATGGGAAAACATTCATTTCAGTAATATTCTGATAAAATGTTTGAGGTGCTGAATCTCCCTATTACCCTAATTTGATGATTACACACTGGATAAATGTATCAAAATATCACATGTATCCCCCAAAGTACATACAACTAGGATATATCAATTCAAAAAGTTTTTGATCTCATGATGGATGTTTCCATCACTTGATTTTCTTTGTTTTCCAGCAGTACAAAATATTCTGGCTAAAACTGATACTCAGATACTGGATACCGCTAAAGACATGGGCCAGGATTGGAGTAGGACTCAAGGTCCCAGGAGCAGAGGGCTGCGGGGTCACTGACAGGTCCCGGGAGAGGAAGGAAGGCTGGGATTGTTGGGGCACGTGTCCATCCCTCACTAGGTTGGTGGCCCCAAGGCACGGAGGCGAGATAGATCCTCAAAAGAAGAAAAACCACTGACAGAGCATGTTAGCAGAAGAGGAGGGAAGGATACCAGAGCAGCAGCCCAGCTGTGTGTGGGTGTCACCTCTGCTCAGGACGCACCACGGTGGCAGGAATGGAGCTGGGTAGCCATCAGGGAGGCACGTGGGAAGCCAGAAGTGACAGGACAATAAGGAGATTTTGCTAGCATCAATGCTGATGGCAAAGATGAGATTGCAAGCAGAAATGGATCCTCGAGGAAGGAAGGAGAGACATGGGAAGCAGCGTGATTGTGTTTTCATCTGGGTTCTGTGTTATGCCACATCAATTGGCTCTGCCTCCTGATAAAATGTCCAGTAAAATGATTATCACCAAGGAGAGCTTTCAGAGAGGGATTTATTTTCAGACAGATGCAATCAGGGAAGGGCGGAACTGATTCAAGGTGGATATGTTGAGAGCAGAGGCTGCCAGGGGATTCCCCTCCACAGCACTTCACAGACCTGCCACAGGAACCAGGGGCAGACCTGTTTTCAGCCTTTCCTTGCCTGGAGGAAAACACTCTGTGTCCCTCCCAAACACACAAACATTTAACTTTTCTGGGTTTTGACCTGAACAACTTTTAACTTTTCTGTTCCTGACATTTTAAGTGCTGAGATATATTTAAAGATTTAACTTAATATAGGTTAACAATTTTTTTTCTATTTCTTAACACAAATGGAATAAATATCATTATTGAAAATACTAAAAAGGTCCATTTTCAGCCAGATATGGTGGCTTATACCCATAATCCTGGCACTTTGGCTGGCCGAGGTGGGCAGATCACTTGAGGCCAGGAGCTCAAGACCAGGCTAGTAACATAGTGAGACCCCATCTCTACTAAAAATACAAAAATTAGCCAGATGTGGTGGCACACACCACAGCCTACATCAGTTCCATGGCCCTAGTCATAAAGATGACTCCATGTGCCACCACCATGACAGCAAATCAATTGCATTGTTTCTTATAGTAACACAACTGAATTCAAACTTATCTAATGCACCCTGCCCCTCAGAACCACATTGATACGAGTGCGTTTCCATCCAAATCTGAACTTGAATTGTATCTCTAAATTTGCTCAAGATTTCCCATGTGATGAGGGAGGGACCCAGCAGGAGGTAATTGAATCATGGGAGCCAGTCTTTCCCGTGCTGTTCTCGTGATAGTGAACAAGTCTCATGAGATCTGATGGGCTTATCAGGGGTTTCCACTTTTGCTTCTCCCCATTTTCTCTTGCTGCTGCTATGTAAGAAGTGCCTCCCACCTCCCACTATGATTCTGAGGCCTCCCCAGCCATGTGGAACTGAAGGTCCAACTAAACCTCTTTTTCTTCTCAATTTTGAGTACGTCTTTATCAGCAGCATAAAAACAGACTAATACACGCATCTTCTACCCCAGGCCCAAAAGTTCTGTGGTTCTGAAACAGAGTGATCAAAATGAGCCTGAAACCAATCAAACCTGAGAACTTAGTCCTAAAGATGTTCTTCTTTGGGGACTGGGGAGGGTATGTAAAATCGTGAGCACAGAAACGGAGATCACAGTAGTGA
The DNA here is from genome assembly GCA_963574635.1 of Cheracebus regulus. NCBI lineage: Eukaryota > Metazoa > Chordata > Mammalia > Primates > Pitheciidae > Cheracebus > Cheracebus regulus. The sequence continues at coordinate 9,100 of CAUYQU010072457.1, read as the reverse complement.
TGGATCAAAAGAGGTTACTTCCTTTTAGCACCTACTGTGTGCCTTGCTCAGGTACAATTACCCATCTGTTTCCTCGTTTCCTCCTCACGGTGCCTCTGTGGGAGTCACAGTCATCAGCTCTCCCTGACAGCTGGAGGAGCAGGCTGTTCGACTCACCTTACAGGAAGCATCGGTGTTTAAAGGCAGGTACATAAGGCCAGAGAGTGTACAGTATGAGAGCTTTGGAGGTCCAGGCAGATCTGAGTCCTGTCTCTGCTTCTTAATAGATGTGAAACCTACTTGATTCATTAAAATACTCTAAGCCCCAAGTTACCTGTAAGGTAGCATATATGTATGACAACACACATTAACACACACCATACAGATGTGTTGTGAAAACAAGATCTAATAGAGATAGTGTGCATGGCTCTGACACATTTAATAAAACAGTCCTCATTTGCCACTCCAAATTCACACACCTGTCAGCTCTGAGCTCAAGATTCAGCCCATCAGCCCCCAGCACGTCTGAGATGTCTGGCCTATGACATGGCACTGGGTAAGCTCTGTGTGGGCCTCACGGAGCAGCAGCCCCGTGTCCAGCACCACGGGGCCAGGCATCACCATGGAACATGACAGGCACTAAGGCAGCACCACTGCGCCTCACTGCCTTGTGTTTACAACTTACACAGCTTTTATCACACCGCCCCAGAGAGAGATGTATAGGCTCAGACTCACCGTGGCCATAGATACAGTGGTAGTTACCCGGCGATCAGCACAGAATGTTCTTTGCCTGGCAACAACCCCACATGGCACACAGCTAGACAGTCTATGGACACATTCGTTCTTGTAATTGCAAGATTTCTCCCCATAATATTTTGGACAAAGTACTGCTAAGCAAACAAAAATTAATGATTTTCAAAATAAATTTTAGTTGTGAATCTGGCCTCATTCTCTTTAGTACCAAGGTCTCCATCCAGGCCAAGGACTTCATTAAGTGTAACCTAGGCTCCCACTGATCATTAAGCCACATGTCTGTCTTGTTATAGTTCAGTCACACAACAGGCTTCACTTCTGGTTTTCTGTTCTTTCTCTCATCTTCCAGTAGGTTTGTGCTAACCTTCAAGGGGTCCTAAACAGGGAAACTCTCTGCCAGGAGACACTAGCCTTTTCTTTTCTTTTCTTTTCTTTTTTTTGAGACAGTCTTGCTCTGTCCCCCCAGGCTGGCATGCAGCGGCACAATCTTGGCTCAGCTCACTGCAACCTCTGCCTCCCAGGTTCAAACAATTCTCCTGCCTCAGCCTTCCGCGTAGATGGGATTACAGGCGCCTGCCACCACGCCCCAGCTAACTTGCGTATTTTTAGTAGAGACGGGATTTCACCATGTTGGCCAGCCTAATACCAAACTCCTGACCTCAGGTTATCCGCCCACCTTGGCTTCCCAAAGTGCTGCAATTACAGATGTGAGCCACTGAACCTGGTTAACACTAGCCTTTTCTATTCCCTCTATTTCTTCCTCTTCATCGTGAGGCCATGCTAATGTAAGTACCAGATGGCCACACGTGCACACACACACACACGTTCACATAGATAACACTTCTGAAGACATGATGCTCTTTGATCTGATCCATACGTTACTGGTGCACAACTAAAACCATTACGACACTGAATTTAAATACTTAATATGTGTGGACCTCAATTTTCTTCTCTGTAAATGAGGATGGCAATGCACGTCCCAAGAGGTCAAAAGGAGGTTTCCATGAGATAAAACAAGGTTTCCATGAGTAAATGCTTAATACAGGGCCCTCTCTCCATTAGCTGCTCAGTCGTCTCCCTGTTTTAGTGCTGTGGGCTGATTTCTCCCCAGATTGCACAGCTTAAAGTGTTCAGGAACCAGCAAACTAACTCTCAATGTCTCCTTCATTAGGACTCATCATCAGGCATCTCTTTGTTTTCTCATACTCATTATGCATATGTTGAACTAAAAAAATAAAATAAAACTGTCAATCAAATACAACAGAACAGACCAAACAGGGACATTTACTGTACAGCATGCTACCACAGGCAAAATTGAATTCAAAAACAAAGGCAGATGGACACACTAATTGGCGAAACCGACAGCACACCTTTTGTTAAGTGTCTTCATAATGAGTAATTATCAGAATATATACAGGATGGAATGAACACTACATGGGGTCCCAAAATTCTTCAGCAAACTACAATGAAGCCTCCTCGTGCCATGTGTCATTTTTCAGAAGTACCTTACATAAATGCTGGTTGTGTTGTTTCCTCCAAAACAGAATAACCACATAAGAACAAGGATTAGCATTAGTCATGAAAGAAGTTTCAGGCAATTCAATTCTCACTCGGCAGGTTAAGCTTCCAATAGTTTTCAGTGATGTGGGGATGGGCAAGAAGATTCTGCTGTCCACAAAATGCTTCCCCGTCTACTCAATGATGCACTCAATTAATCTATCAGGACCCTTTCCAATTATCCTGTGACTCTGATTTGCAACGCTTGGCATGGGTGGTTCTGCTAGTGAGTTTGGTAGGAGATTCAAGGAAAGGTTTCAGTGTTCTCAGTTTCTGCATCCTCATGAGGACCAGTCAACCTCCCCAGCCCTTTCTGTCTATTCGCCAAGCTCACAGACCAATCCCAGTGCTTCTCAGGTGGGAGGCAGGCAGAGAAGCCCCATGCATGCCACAGGTGACTCACCATGGGGAATGTGGGCAGGAAGCTCATTCAGAGCAAGACACAAAGTGGGTTGAGTTCACACGGCCACAGTGGACCTGGAAGCATGGGGTGAAGAGAAACAGCCACAGGAGGGAGGCTCTTTCAGCTCGGACAGCGGCACGCCAGTCAGAACAAGCTGAGCCTCCCACGCACAAGACATGATTGGAAGCTGCAATGTCGAAGGAGCTCAGGGACATGAGAGCAATTAGAGAGTGACTTGCCCATCTTGGACTTTGATTTTGTTACCAAGCTACTGACATTTGTTATATTTACTAGTTTAAATTCACTCCAAATATGTTCAAACTACCATGACGTGGATGCACCATCAGGGTCTTGGTCTCGAAACCAAAAAGTCAGTGTGGAGCCTGGAACATGGCCAGGCCTGATCCCACCGAGCAAACGAGGGACTAAGTGAACATGCAGTAAAGACGGCAAATGCCACTGCCTTCTGTGCTTTGAGAAAATTGGACAAGACACAACAGAATAGCGGAGCTCAAATCTGACTTCTGCTCTGAATGGTGCCTGACTCCTCGCCCCACTCCTTTCTCTTAGTGTATTCACAACCTGTGTCCTTTAAAATCTCTCATGGATTTCTCTTGGGATCAACATTTTAGCTCGCCAGTCTGTAATCTTCCTACTTCTGAGTCATGGAAACCCTTTGGAAATTCGTGAGACCCTTGACTAACTCTACGGAATGTTTTTTCTTTCCCTTTGAAAGTAGATCGAAGTATTCAAAACTGTAACTATTTGCATTCTTTTTGAAGGAAATGGCATCAGGTGCTGGGTGGCCCCTTTTTCGTAAAGTAGACCTATGCTAAGAAAATAGGAAGTGTAGCACAAGAAGGATATTTCATCAAAGTCATGTTGAAGGCAGTGAGCACATGTTTGCTATATTTCTTCTGCTCTAAACTAAATGAAATGTGCCTCTCGGGGCCAAATGAGGAGAGCAAGTGCTGAGAGGGTCACCAGTGAGTCCGCCCTGTGGACCACGCACTGTGGACTGTCAGCAGCTCCTCCCACCCTTTGAAACAGGTTCCTGGTTCTGTCCACGGAGTTGAAATGAGCTGACAGTCAGCTCTCGGCATCCAGCCCTCCAGCAGATGAACAGAATCGTACCTGGCTATGCGGACAAGGCCCTCTCCAGGGACACACTACAGGAAGCTGTCCATGCAGTACTTAGTACCATCTCAGGGAACAGAGAGCGACTAAAAGCTTTACAATTGAGCTCTGTCTGTTGGTTTTCTGAAACTTCTACAGCCTTCAAAATACATTCTCTTTGTCCAGACACAGAAAGAAAAACACTGCATGATCTCACATATATGCAGAATCTAAAGAGTAAGTCAAATAAAGAGAGTCAGAGAGTAAAATGGTGGTTACCAGAGGTGGCGAGGGGGAGAAATGGGAAGAAGCAGGTCAAAGGGTACAACTTGCAGTTAGGGAGGATGAATGATCTAGAGATCTAAGGTAGCATGAAGACCACAGCTAATATTGTGTTGGATACCAGAAGTTTGCTAAGAGAGGAGCTGTTAGGTGCTCTTACCACACATATACACAGAGTAACTATGGAAAGTGACAGATATGTTAATTTGCTTACTATGGTAATCATTTCAGTATGGCATACATATTAAAACATCTTGTTATACACCTCAAATGTGTACTATTAAAATCTGTGAAAGTCACACACACTCTCACTCCTAACATTAAATTTGGAGTAAATGGTCTTCTGCAGTAAGTCTATTTTCTGTTAAATCTCTCTCTCTTTCTTTCTCTCTCTCTCTCCACACACACACACACACACACACACACACACACACACACACACACACACAGTTGGTCCTCCATATCCATGGATTTCCAATTGTGGATTCAACAAACCAGCGATCAAAAATATGTGAAAAAAAATTGTGTCTATACTAAATACGTACATGTTTTTTAATTGTCATTATTTCCTAAACAGTGTAGGTTATATGTAAATACTACACCATTAGCAATAGGGATGTGAGCACCCGTGTTCGGTATCCTTGAGGGTCCTAGAACCAATTACCCACAGATACCGAGGAGAAACTGGGCATGTACAGTCCTCTCTCTCTCTAAATACACACACACACACACACACAAACATACACACACTCACACACACACATACACATATATGTATATATACACATATATGGAACTTAAATATATATGTTTACTTATACACACACACACAGACTCTTATGTATATATTTATACACATATGAGCCAACTTCAGTCCTGCTGGAGACCTGGACACTCCTTCCCCAGGTGCTCCTGTAGCTCTTCACTCCTCTTAGGTCTCAGTTTACACTTCATCAGAGACTCCTTCCTGGCCACCCCTGGAGACCACATGTGGGGCTGTAACCTCTCCACTCTCACCTGATCATCCTCCATCTAGCTCTTCCCATCTCCTGGCATGTGTCCTCCCTGGAGACTGGGTATGTTACAGTTCCCTGTTGGCTGCCTGGCTCCTGCGGTTGTGCCTGGCATGTGCTCAGGTCCCAGTAGACGCTGGTGGAAGCCAGGGAGGGAGAGGCAAAGAAGGTCAGGGGAGGTTGTTTGTGACTGTTTGGCCAGGCTGCCAAGAGTCTGACCTTTGTGTGGATGAGTCATTCAACTCTACTCAGTTGGGGAAGCTCTTTAGTATCTTTTCAGTAATTTTTTTTAAAGAAAACCAGTGTCCAATTATGTGATCTGCAGCCAAAGACCCTGGGTGGACACACTCCTAAGTGTCCTCCTCTCCCTGTGGCACCCGAAGTCCCTCCTAGCCTGTGCTTCCTTGTTACCCATTCTTACCAGCCCCTATGTCCAGCCATAACCCAGGCCCTTCCACTGACTGGTGGTGTCACCTCGGAAGCCCCTGACTGCCCTGGGTCTCAGCTCACTTGTCAGTCCCGTAGAGATTTCAGTCACCTTCCTCCTGGCACTGCTGTCTTGGGTTTAGGGACACATTTAGAGAATAACTGATAAATAGAGAGAGCTTCATCAGCACAAAGCATTTTAGAGTCAGATATGTGAGGTTTAATTGAAGAAAGGAGGTGTATTAGTCCATTTTCAAACTGCTGATGAAGATAAACCCAAGACTGGGCAATATGCAAAAGAAAGAGGTTTAATTGGACTTACAGTTCCATGTGGCTGGGGAAGCCTCATGATCATAGTGGAAGACAAGGAGGAGCAAGTCACATCTTACATGGATGGCAGCAGGCAAAGAGAGGATGAGGAAGATGGAAAAGTAGAAATCCCTGATAAAACCATCAGACTTTGTGAGACTTATTCACTGTCACAAGAATAGCATGGGAAGGACTTGCCCCCATGATTCAATTACCTTCCACTAGGGCCCTCCCACAACACGTGGCAATTAAAAATCAGATTTGGGTGGGGACACAGCCAAACCATATCAGGAGGGAAAAAGAAAAAGAGCAAAACCATCAGGGGTCAGGGTGAATGGAACTAGGAGGCTGAAATTTCCTATCCTGTAGCTGTTTGTTAGTGGGCTCAAAGGGTTTCCTATTGTTATGCATCTAAATTTTATTATTTAAATAAGACCTGGGCTCTACATTTGAAAGGGTTTATACAAAGTTTAGGGACGTTCTTGATGAAAGTTGACACGTCTTAACTTATTCCCTTTTGGCGTTCCTGAATAAGGGCAGATTAGGACAGAGGAATCTCAGTCTCTGGTCATCCCATGAAAATACTGACCTAGCTTCAACGTACTAGCACTTCCTACACATGGAAGTAATGAATGGGTGGTCATCATTTCACTTGTGATGACAGTTTCTAAGTGGCCTTGCCATACCCACAGAGGGCTTGGAGTGATTGTAGAGATAATGGCATGCATCATGAACCTTTATTTCTCAAAAAGGACATATTGTGAACAATGCAACTTCAGAGTTAAGCTTGCTCTTGGAAACTGACTTTTGGGATAAAGAGCTGCACATGGCCTCTGCCCTTTCTCCACAGCCTCCAGCCCAGGTCTATGTGTTAAGCACTATAAAACCTGGCACCAAACATAAATATGAAGGAGGCACCCTCACTCCGAGAAGAGGCTCCAAAGGAAAAACAGTTCTAGTGCCCACTGCCTTCCTCCTAATCCTACCTGGTCCCCATGTTTTTTGTCGTTGTTGTTAATTACTCTCTGGACTTATTTATTAAGAGTTGATTTGTCTAGAGATCCTATGATATTAATCCTCTTGACCAAGAGTTGGTTCTTTGCTCTGTGTGGAAAACCAGGGAGTCAATATGGATCTCCAGGCACAACCTGCATCAGAGGCATTCGAACCAGCCTGACTCCACCTTGAGTGAGGGCTAAAAAATATAAGACTGGGACTTACCGGGCTGCATTCCCAGAACATTAGGTATTCCTAACCCTTAAATGCTTACAGATAAGGAGACAGACTGATAATGTCAACTAAACAGACCCAGACTTAAGAATGTTTTGCTATCTCAATATCTTGAGAACAGACTCATTCCTAATTTTGCTTTAAAGATAATAATATCAATTATTGCAAAATATAGCAATTAAGAAAATTAATCCGTTATCACAACCCTTGTAGCAGAACACATCTCCCCATGATCTTTTTTATCTTATATAAAGGAATCCTGTACCTAGGGTGGACACGTTCCTCCTCTTACTTTTGGGAACGCCGTACTCTATCTATGGAGTAGCTGTCCTCTCACCACTTTACTTTCCTAATAAACTTACTTTGCTTTACACTGTGGACTTGTCCCTGAATTCTTTCTTGCATGAGATCCAAGAACACTCTCTTGGGGTCTGAATTGGGACCCCATTTCTGGAACACCTGAACAGGAGCAGCACCCACCACCTGGGTCCTGCCTCAACTTCTCAGTGCAGCACTATGCCCAGCCAGGGGTCTCTGCTGCTTCTTGGTCCTGGCCTCCCAAAACCACTACCTAATAAGTGAGGAACATGATAGGGAAGGTAACTGCCATTGGCTGTAATGCCTTTATCTTGCTTAGGGTCAACAGAGCTGGCAATATGAAAATCAAATTGTTTTCTAGTCTGATTATAGGACTTTTAACACCAAATGTGTCTTCCTAGTCACTAAGCAGGACCCATGAAAGAGAAACAATAATATCCTTCAGGATAAATGGCTGTTCTCGTTCAATAGTACCGAATATTAAACACAGTTAATAAAGAGATCTTCCAAACAGGCTTTGTGTGGGCGACAAGGCCATTTTATTTCTCACTTGGGTGCAAGTGGGTGGTCTGAGAAAGGACAGGCACAGGGGGTAAGGATGGGAATTGCTTTTATAGGTCAGGCCAATATTTTTAGGAGGGGGTGTTACAGAGTAAGATCAGTTAAGTGGTGGGGGTAGGGGCAAGGAGTATACATTACCATAAGTTGAGCAAAAGTTGAGTTATAATGGCAGGTGGGGTAAGGTGGAAGAATAGTGAAGAAGGTAGGTGGGGCGAGAAGTATTCACATTATTGTAAGAACAGTTAAGATGGCAGGATGGGTGAGGAGTCACAAGAACACTTAAGATGGTAGGGTGGTGTGAGAGGCTCGCTGTGGGGAAGCTCCGCTGGGTGATTAGATAATGTTGAATTCAGGGTAAGGGGCAGGGGGCTGATGAGCCGAGTCAGGCAGGACCTCAGACTTTCTGGGTCCAGGCTTGTCCATGGAGACCTGACATAAATATTCTATACACAAGTCAAACATGTTCTACCTTTTCTCAAAGCCAAAAAATATTATATAATAACAACAAGAGCTTTGAAAACTATGCTCTCCATACATTCCCAGGAAAAGGAAACTGTCCTCTACATTGAGCCTCCCTTTCCAGAAGAAACTGATTGTGTGGCTTCCCAGGGGAAAGCCAGGAGTGAGTGGAACATCAAATATACTGACTTGGAAACAAAACGACATTCACAAAGGTTGTTCGGATAAAGAATAATTCTTTGTGAGAGAGAGATCCAAGATGGCCGATTAGCAGCAGCTCAGGATTGTAGCTCCCAGTGAAAGCGCAGAGAGCAAGTGGATGCCGCAATTTCAGACGAATTTTTGTTGCCCACAAACTGGGAGATTCCCTGTGGAGGAGCCACACGGGTTGCCAGAGAAACTCTTTTGGCCAGCGCGGCTGTTTTGCCGGCACCCCAGCACGGCACGTCTCGGTGTGGAGTATACGGGACTGGGTGCCCTTTTAGTCAGGCTTGGCTGGTCCCATCCCCACAAGGAGAACAGCAATTGGAAGCATTGAGGACTGAGAGTTTCACAGCAAACACAGCTCAACCTGGGAAGGCCTAGCTCTGTGGGGACAGGGTGTCCGCCAAAGAAAAACTAAGAAACAGAAAAAACTTCATCACCAACCAGCCAGACGTCCACTCAGAGACCCAATCTGAAAGTCTGCAATTAC
>CAUYQU010072456.1:0-41785 GCA_963574635.1 Cheracebus regulus | reverse complement strand
ACTCAGCCTCCCAAGTAGCTGGAATTACAGGTGTGGGCCACCAGGCCTGGCTAATTGTTTGCATCTTGAGTAGAGACGGGGTTTTGCCATGTTGACCAGGCCGGTCTCAAACTCCTGACTTCAGGTCGTCTGCCCACCTCAGCCTCCCTAAGTGGTGGGATTACAGGTGTGAGCCAAGCGCCCAGCCAGTGGTAAATTTTACATCATGTAAATTGCACCTCAATTAAAAAAAAAAATTCTATCTCACAAGAGAAGACCTATAAAGCATACCTAGTCCCAGCTCCGGATCGGCATCTGAGAAATAACAAAGCCCCTGTGAGGCAGAGCTGGTCTCCAGGAAAATGGCCCTCTCTTCTCCTCGATGCCAGCCCGGCCTCCTGGGCCCCAGCGGAGCTGCTCTCTTCAGGATGTCGTTTGCACTGGTTTTAACCAGCAGGAGGTATTCCAGGGACGCCTTCGCGATGTCTGTTTAAACAGGATGAAGACGGATGAATCCTGCAGCCGCGGCTGTGGGGTCTCCAGCACTAAGACAGCGCTACAAACACCCAGTGGGTGACGCGGTCTTAGAGATTCGGTGTGGGAAGAACCAAACCGAACCAAAAATGCAAACCGTTTAAGCATTTTCGTTCCTTGTCAAAATGACGGCCATTTTTTTTTTTTTTGAAACGGAGTCTTGCTCTTGTCGCCCAGGCTGGAGTGCAATGGCGCCGTCTCCGCTCACTGCAACCTCCGCTCCCTGGGTTTAAGCGATTCTCCTGCCTCAGCCTCCCGAGTAGCTGGGACTACAGGCACGCGCCACTATGCCCGGCTAACTTTTTGACTTTTTAGTAGAGACGGGGTTTCACCATGTTGGCCAGGATGGTCTTGATCTCCTGACCTCGAGATCCGCCCTCCTTGGCATCCCAAAGTGCTGGGATTACAGGCGTGAGCCACGGCGCCCGGCCGACGGCCGCTTTTAAGAGCCAACTGCCAGATGCATTTCACCTCTGGAGTACGGCCTGGACAGATCTTTAGTGTTCAGCTATCTTAATTCCCACCTGCATGAAAGAGGATCCTATAGGTTGAATGTTTACCTCTCCCCAAAATGTCTATGTTGAAACCTTTGCCTGGCACGGTGGTTCACGCTTGTAATCCAGCACTTTGAGAGGCCAAGGTGGGTGGATCACCTGAGATCAGGAGTTCAAGACCAGCCTGGTCAACATGGGGAAACTCTGCCTCTACTAAAAATACAAAAATTAGCTGGGCCTGGTGGTACATGCCTAGAGTCCCAGCTCCTTGGGAGGCTGAGGCAGGAGAATTGCTTGAATTTGGGAGGCGGAGGTTGCAGTGAGCCGAGATCATGCCATTACACTCCAGCCTGGGCAACAATGTGACACTGTCTCACACACACACACACACACACACACACACAGAATGGAGATCCAGTTACATACATTTTCCTGGATCCCATTTTTCATTTTTCTCCTTCAATTATATCTCTAAAACAACTATTATTGTTCTAATTTATTCTTCTTTAACATCCACATAGTATTTCACAGCAGATGAACAATGAATTATTCCACCATTCTTCTCCTGATGCGCCTCTACAGCCAGTTTTTTGCACATAGGTGTTTTTATTTACATTGGATAGAATCCCAGAAGAGGGGCCGGGCGCAGCGACTCATGCCTGTAATCCCAGCGCTTTGGGAGTTCAAGGCAGGTGGATCGCTTGAGGTCAGGAGTTAAAGACCAGCCTGACCAACATGGCAAACTCTGTCTCTACTAAAAATACAAAAATTAGCTGGCCATGGTGGTGCGTGCCTATAATCCCCACTACTTGGAAGGCTGAGGTGGGAGAATCACTTGAGCCTGGGAGGCAGGTTGCAGTGAGCTGAGATCACACCATTGCACTCCAGCCTGCGCGACAGAGACTCCATCTCAAAAAAAAAAAAAAAAGGACTCCCAGGAGTGGGATTGCTGGGTCAAAACTTAAGAGCATTTTATATTGAACGAATATTATCTTATTGCTTTCCAAAAAGGCTGTAACACTGAACAATGTCTCCTATGACCCTGTTTTCTGCATGAAATTAGAGTCTTTTAAGTGGATCTGTATATTTGTAATTTTTAAAAATTTCAATCTTTGGCTGGGCGTGGTGGCCAAAATTAAGTGCTTGTAATACTAGCATTTTGGGAGGCCGAGCAGGAGAGTTGCTTGAGTCCAGGAGTTCAAAACCACCCTAGGCAACATAGTGAGCCCCCCGTCCCTCTATATGTATTTTTTACATTTTTTGGCTGGGTGCAGTGGCTCATGCCTGTAATCCCAGCACTTTGGGAGGTTGAGGTGGGAGGATCACCTGAGGTTGGGAGTTCGAGACTAGCCTGACCAGTATGGTGAAAAACCATCTCTAGTAAAAATACAAAAATTAGCTAGGTGTGGTGGCATGCACCATAGTCCCAGCTACTCAGGAGGCTGAGGCAGGAGAATTACTTGAACCCAGGAGGCGGAGGTTGCAGTGAGCGGAAATCACACCATTGCACTCCAGCCTGGGTGACGAGTGAAACTCCATCTCAAAAAAAAGTTAAAGAAAAAAAAAAATTCAACTTTTTTTTTTAGATTCAGAGGGTACATGTGCAGGTTTGTCACAAGGGTATATTTCATGATGCTGAGATTTGGTGTCTGGATGGAACCATCACCCAGGTAATGAGCAAAGTACCTAATAGGTAGTGTTTCAATCCTTCCCTCCTGCTCCCTCCCTCTCCTAGTCTCCATTGTCTGGTGTTCCCATCTTTATGTCCGTCTGTACCCGATGTTTAACTCCCAATTATAAGTGAGAACACGCATTAATTCATTTAGGATAATGGCTCCCAGCTGCATCCATGTTGCTGCAAAGGCCATGATTTTGTTCTCTTTCATGGCTGATGGTATTCCATGGTGTATATGTACCACATTTTCTTTATCCAATCCATTGATGGGCATCTAGGTTGATTCCACGTCTTTGCTATTGCCAGTCGTGCTCAATGGACTAGTCTTTTTAATGGGACCTTGTCGTTTTTTGTTTCTGTTGTTTCAGAAAGATGTGATTTACTCTGAAATGCTGCACCTCACCTATGCTGGCATCTAAGAATCAAAAGTTAAGGTGTGTAAACCACCTTGCCCAGCCTGTACTCGTCACAACACTGTCAGTTGGCTGCGGGTTCCCATTCATGGTAACTATTACTGTTACTTTGCATCTGATCTGAAAATCTTGCGTCTTTCTCTAAATGCGGAAGGCAAACATTAATTTCATGACAGCATCAGAAACAATTTTTTTTTTCTGAGACAGTCTCACTCTGTTGCTCAGGCTGGAGTGCAGTGGTACAATGTCAGCTCACTGCAACCTCCGCCTCCTGGGTTCAAGCAATACTTATGCCTCAGCCACCTGAGTAGTTGGAATTACAGGCTTGTACCACCATGCCCCGCTAATTTTTATATTTTTGGTAGAGGAGATTTTGCCACGTTGCCCAGGCTGGTCTTGAACCCCAGAGCTCAAGTGATCCGGCCACCTGGGCCTCCCAAAGTGCTGCAATTACAGGCATGAGCCACCAGTGCCTGGATGCTATTTTTAAATGGTTAAGACCTCAGGCTAACTAAAGGGATTTTCCTTGCCTATCACATTGCAAACACTTAGAAGACTTTCTTTCCTTCTGAGATGTAATCAACTACTACTATGGTCTTTTCCCTTCAAGATTTCTGATCAGCCTCTTCTTTCAAAGCCACTGCTCTTGTAGACTCCAGCCCTGCGATGGATATTTGGACATGCAGCCCTCATGATGGGATAATTCCAAACCCTTCTAACTGACCTTCTTATTCCCAGAGCCCCTGATTTTGCATGCAGTTGGCCACCATTTCCAGACAAGCCTTCCTAAAATGCCACTTCTGGCCAGATGCAGTGGTTCATGCCTGTAATCCCAGCACTTTGGGAGGCTGAGGAAGGTGGATCACCTGAGGTCAGGAGTTCAAGACCAGCCTGGCCAACATGGTGAAACCCCTGTCTCTACTAAAAATACAAAAATTAGCCAGGTGTGGTGGTGGGCACCTGTAATCCCAGATACTCAGGAGGCTGAGGCAGGAGAATTGCTTGAACCCGGGAGGTGGAGGTTGCAGTGAGCCAAAATCATGCCACTGCACTCCAGCCTGAGCGACAAGATCGAGACTCCATCTCAAAAAAAAAAAAAAAAAACAGAAATGCTACTTCCTTTCCCTCTGTCCCTTGTCCCTCAATGACCCCATAATTGCCAGCCCTTTTTTAATCCACCAAAGTCTAGTGGTCCTGCTAAACCAGCCCTTGTATCTCACGACTCCTCTAATGCAGCCAAGCTCATGTACGCCTCCAGAAATCTCCATGCTCATCGACACCTCCATTCTTCCCCAGGCTGGTTCACCCACTTAAATTTAACTTCCCTCTTCTCCTTCTCTCCAACTGTTCAGATACTAGCTGGTCAATTCCCACTTCACATTGTCATCTGTTAACATGATCACCACCATTTTCTGAGAGCCCCAGACTCTGTGAAGGGTTTTCACATGTTATTTCATTGACTCTTCTTAATTAGCCTTTGATTTGGTTTGGCTGTGTCCTCACCCAAATCTCCTCTCGAATTGTGATTCTAATTGTAATCCCCACTTGTGGAGGGAGGAACCTGGTGGGAGGTAATTGGATCATGGGGGCGGTTTCCCCCGTGCTGTTCTCATGATGCTGAGTTCTCACGAGATCTGGTTGTTTGATAAGTGTCTGGTGTTTCCCTCTTCCCTCTTTCGTGACACCTTGTGAAGAAGGTACGTGCTTCTCCTTTGCCTTCCGCCATGACTGCAAGTTTCCAGAGGCCTCCCCAACCAGGTGGAACTGTGAGTCAATTAAATCTCTTTTCTTTATAAATTGCCCAGTCTCAGATAGTGTCTTTATAGCAGGGTGAAACGGAGTAATACAGCCTTTAAGGCAGATCCTATTATTATCCCCGTTTTATGGATGAGAAAACTGAAATTCAGAGGGGTTAAGTAACCAGCCCAAGGTCACACAACTATTATGAAATGGTAAAGCCAGGATTCAAATGCAGGCAGAGCTCCTATTATGAAACATTACACTAATATGCCCCTATATTGACCAAGAAATCCTTCTTAATCATTTAAGGAAAGGCTTTGGCTGGGCGTGGTGGCTCACACCTGTAATCCAAGCACTTTGGAGGCCAAGGCGAGTGGATCACCGGAGGTCGGGAGTTCAAGACCAGCCTGATCAACATGGTGAAACCCCGTCTTAAAAAAAAACCTATTTAAAAAAAAAAAAAGCCTTTATCTGTCAAGCTACAAGTCTTCAAAACAGAAAGGCTCTTCCTGCTGCATTTTTGTGAATGTCTTCAACTTCCACTCCAGTTTGACCCTGAAGGCACTCACTCTGAAGCAGTGAGTTGTAGTCCTCGAGCTTACAAGGGGCGTGTTTGTAATGGAAGAGGAAATTAATGAGCCAGAAAACAAAATCAGTTCTAAGAAATATGGAGACGTGTGTAGCTGAATTAAGCATCTATATCAATGTCAGCTTCAACTAATCCCGGGAAATCAGGAAGGCAGCAGAATTAAGTCAACCTGTGCTGGTTTCAAATCTTAGCCCTACCACTTATCAATGGAGTGACATTGGGCTAATTGCTTAGTCTCGCTAAGCCTCAGTTTTCTCATCTGTAAAATAGAGCAATAAATGGCTCTATTGTGCCTCATCTCATAGGATGTTTTGTAAGGAGCAGAGGATGCATGTAAATCATGCACAGAGTAGGCGCATAGGAAGTGCTCCATGTGTGTTATTTCTTACAATCGTTTTCTTTCTTTTTATATTTTTTTAGAGACAGAGTCTCACTTTGTTGCCCAGGCTGGAGTGCAGTGGTACAGTCAGAGCTCACTGCACCTCAAACTACAAGGTTCAAGCAATTCTCCCACCTCAGCCCTGCCGGGTAGCTAGGACTACAGATGTACGTCATCTCACCCAGCTAATTTTTTAAAAAATTTTTTGTAGAGACGGGGGTCCTGCTATGTTGCCCAGGTTGGTCTTGAACTCCTGGGCTCAAGCCATTCTACCTCAGCCTCTTAAGTAGCTGGCATCATAGGCATGGGCCACTATGCCTAGCTAACTTTTTAATTTTTATGTTTGTAGAGTCATGGTCTCATTTACTTTCTGTCTCTATACAGTAGTTTGCATTTTTAAAATAAGTTCACGTCAGTGGCCTCATATAGTATGTACTCTTTTCTTCCTTTCTCGCTTCTTTCACTCAGCATAATGATTTTGAGATCCATCTATGCAGTGTATCTTTAGTCTGTTCCTTTTTATTGTTGAGAAGCATTCTATTGTATGGTTATACCACAGTTGGGTTGTTTTCATTTTGGGGCTACTCCTTAAAATGCTGCTAAGAACATTGTGTACAAATATTTGGAGAGACTCGTGCTCTCATTTCTCCTGGGTAAATACCCAGCAGTTCAGCATCTGTGTCTTATGAATGGTGTATTTTTAAATTTTTAAGATATTGCAAAGCCATTTCCCCGCCAATGTGACATTCCCACCAGAAGGCCATGAGAGTGCCAGTTGCTCTGCACCCTCTCCAGCACTTAGTATGATTAGTCCTTTTAATTTTAGCCTTTCTAGTGGCTGTATAGTGATATCTCAGTGAGGTTTCCATTTGTTTTTTCCTAATGATTAATGGTGACTCCATGTATGTATTTCCTTCTCCTCTTTCTTACTAAGGTTCAGCTCTTTGGGAAAGCTTTCAGGAGCCCCAGGGTTGGGCTAAGCCCCTTCTCTTTGCTCCATTAGCTGCCCCGCCCCCAGCCCCCTACTTACACACCCTTATTAAATCGAGTTTACATTTTTATGTGTCTGTTGCCATAGTTGTAAAGCCAATAATATAATAATTAGCATTTACTAAACATGTGTCACTTACTGGGCTCTGTACTGAATGATTTCCAATCTGTGTCTCAAGGAATTCTCAGCTATCCTAAGTCGACACTATTACTGTTGCTGTTGTATAGTTGCACAAACCAAAGCTCAAGAGGTGAAATAGCCAGGCGTGGCGGCTTATGCTTATATCTCAGCACTTTGGGAGGCCAAGACAGAAGGATTGCTTAAGGCCAGGAGTTCAAGACCAGCCTGGGCAACATACCAAGACCCCATCTCTACAAAAAATTTTAAAAATAAAAAGATTAAAAAAAAATTTTTTTTAATTAGCCAGGTGTGGTGATGTGCACCTGTAGTTCCAGTTACTTGAGAGGCTGAGGTGGGAGGCTTACTTGGTCCCTGGAGGTTGAGGCTTCAAGAGCTGTAGTTGTGCCACTGCACTCCAGCCTGGGCAATGGAGCAAGACCCCATCTCAAAAACTGACTTAGAAACTTCTTCAGATTTATATAATTCCTCATAGTTATCATTGAGAACAGATACAAACAGCAAAAGATTGAGGCAGTGGCAAAAAAAAAGGTGAAATAATTCATTTGAAGTCCAGAGCCAGCACATGGCACAGCCAGGCCTCAAAATAAAGGCTCTCTGACTCAGAAGCCCACACTTATAACCAATACCCTAGAAGTCATCGGCTCTTCAGTGACAGGGCCACCACTTACTCATACTATGAGGCCAGTTCCTCTCACCCAGGCTGGCAGGCATTTCTTAATAAATGTCATCTGCTAAGCTGAGCTGAGCCTTCATACTGCTACCATCAATAACATTTAGTGACATATATTCGTCACCATGCTTTCCTGACATTATTCTATTTAATTCTCAGGGGATTAAAGGAATCATTATACCCATTTTACAGGTGAAGAAATTGAGACTTAGGGAAGTTAGGCCAATTGTCCAAGATCACAGTGCTAGGAAGCACCGAGGTACCATAGTAGGACAGGGAATTTCTTAAGGGTGGAGTCAGGACCCCTCTAGCTCTATTCCGAGGAGTGCATAGGAGGCACTCACAACAAAGGAATAGTGAAGAAATGAATGGATTGTATGGTAAGCATGTTTTGGGGAACTTGTGAGTGAAGTTCGAAAAGGTGTCACTAAAAGAGAACCTTTACCTGTGCTGGCTTCCAACCAGCCCCTAAGCCCATTCACATAAGTGAACCAGGCAGTCCCAGGATCCATTAAGCCCAGGGGAAAGAAACATTGGTAGAGAAAGGGTTTTGCCACATTGCCCAGGCTGGTCTCAAACTCCTGGGCTCAAGTGATCCTCCCGGCTTCGGCCTCCCAAAGTGCTGGGATTACAGGTGAGAGCCACCACGCCCAGCCTGTGGTGTTTTTGTTTGTTTGTTTGTTTTTGAAACAGGGTCTCAGGTCTTGCTGTGTTGTCCAAGCTGGAGTCTAGTGGTGCAACCTCAGCTTACTGCAACCTCTGTGTCCTGGGTTCAGGCGATCCTCCTGCCTTAGCCTCCCGAGTAGCTGGGACTACAGATGCACACCACTATGCCTAATTTTTTTTATTTTTGGTAGCGATCCATTAAGCCCAGGGGAAAGAAAAACAAAGCTGGTACCTCAACCCTGGCCTTTGGAAGCTCCACCTCTATGCCTAGGACAGACATCTCACCTGAAATGGCCTTCTGTACTCTATTCCGCTTTTGAAACCCTGTTTAGCTTTCAGGCCGAATGCAAACACCCATCTTTGCTGTTGGCCTGGTTCCTCAGTCAGAGCCAGTTCCTTCCCTCATTTCACAGTTTTGTTTTTTTGTTTGTTTTGAGATAGAATCTCACTCAGTCATCCAGGCTGGAGTGCAGTGATATGATCTCTGCAACCTCCACCTCCTGAATGCAAGTGATTCTCGTGCCTCAGCCTCCCGAGTAGCTGGGAGTACAGATGCACACCATTACACCTGGCTAATTTTTGTACTTTTAGTAGAGCTGAGGTTTCACCATGTTGCTCAAGCTGGTCTTGAACTCCTGACCTCAAGTGATCCACCTGCCTTGTCCTCCCAAAGTGCTGGGATTACAGGTGTGAGCAACCACGCCTGGCCCTGTGGTGTTCTTTATAGCTGTGTCTCCCACTCCCCAAATCTGTAAACCTTTTCAGAGTGAAGCCTGAGATACTGTTTTATTCCATCTCTATCTCTACAGCATCCAGCACTGAACCAGGAATAACAGAGAGTGTGTAGGAACATCTAGCGGCAGCGCGGGCTTAGATCGGGCACCATCTCTACCACCTTCTAGCTTTATGCCTTTCAGCAAGTTTCTTCACCTCCTGAAACCTTGGCCTCCCCATGTTTAAAATGGGAATAATAATTCTCCCTATGTCACAGGGCTGTTAGGAGAATGTAATAAGCTGAAGTTCATAGCTAAAACTCATTGAATGGATATTATTATTAAGATGGTTTAATAAATAATCAGTCCAAGAATAGGCGTGATTAATTTTTTCTCTTCAATTAACACATGAGAAGGAAACTCTAACAAAAATAAGACAAAGTTATGAACAAAGTTATGAGCAAACATTACCCAACTATGCAAATAATTGGGCTTGTTCAAAGAACATTCTAGATATTATCATATTCATAATATTTATATCCCTGCTATGATAGTTTTGCAATAATTTACACAGTCAGTTGCCTATCGAGAGACAGTGCAGAATCTATCCCTTTCCTAATTTTTTTTTTTTTTGAGACGGAGTCTTTCTCTGTAGCCAGGCTGGAGTTCAGTGGCATGATCTTGGCTCATTGCAATCTCTGCCTCCTGGGTTCAAGCAATTCCCCTGCCTTAGCCTCCTAAGTAGTTGGGACTACAGGTGCGCACCACCACGTCTGGCTAATTTTTTGTATTTTAGTAGAGATGAGGTTGCCCCAGGTTGGCCAGGATGGTCTCGATCTCCTGACCTCGTGATCTGCCCGTCTTGCCTTGGCCTCCCAAAGTGCTGGGATTACAGGTGTGAGCCTCTGCGCCCAGCCCCCATGGGGCCCTTGTCACACCTTTCACAGTCAAGGAAATTGCCACCACTTCTTCAAAATAAAATTGATTAGGAAGGAATCAGGGACTACATCAAATGCTGCTTGCATTGATCATCATTTGTCCCACTATGGCCTTATTCCCCATCTAGTAGCAAACATGACCTTTTAAAAATAAAAACCAGGCCGGGCATAGTAGCTCTTGCCTGTAGTCCCAACACTGTGGGAGGCAGAGGCAAGCAGATTGCTTTTGAGCCCAGGAGTTCAAGACCAGCCCGGGAAACATGGCAAAACCCAATCTCTGTAAAAAATTCAAAAATCAACAGGGCTACCAGGTATGGTGGCTCACGCCTGTAATCCAAGCATTTTGGGAGGCTGAGGCAGGTGGATCATTTAAGGCCAGGAGTTTGAGACCGGCCTGGCTAACATGGAGAAACCCCATCTCTACTAAAAATACAAAAAGTAGCCAGGCATGGTGGTGGGTGCCTGTAATCCCAGCTACTCAGGAGACTGAGGCAGGAGAATTGCTTGGACCCAGGAGGCAGAGGTTGCAGCGAGCCCAGATTGCGCCACTGCACTCCAGCTTGGGCAACAGAGTAAGAGTCCATCTGAAAAAAAAAAAGTTAATGGGGTGTGGTGGCATTTATGCCTGTAGTTCCAGCTACCCAGGAGGCTGAGGCAGGAGAATCCCTTGAGCACAGGAGGTCGAAGCTGCAGTGAGCCATGATCTCACTACTGCACTCCAGCCCGGGTGACAAGCACGACAAGCTTCACATGGGCAGGACTTGGTCTTTCTGAAGTCTGTACCTGCAGCCTCTAGAACACTCCCTGACACTTCTAAAGCACTCAGTACCTATTGACAGAATGAATGAATGAGATCGGGGGAACAGATGATGGTCATTTTTCATGTTTTATTTTCATATTTCAGATGAATTCAAATTTTTTATAAAGTGCGTGTATTACTTCTAGAATCAGAAAAAAAGAAATAATGCAAAACCAAAATAAAATAATAAAATGAGCAGATATAATCAAACGGAAGAAAATCGTTCAAAACCTTCCCCAAGAATCTGTTACATAGATTGCCAGCAATTCGCATGATTTCAATCTCCACGCTTTTTATGAAACCTGAAATGCTGGTCAGTTTAACGATCTGATTGTTAGTCAGTACACAACCTTGAACTTTTAAATAACAATCATCTCCCCTGGGCTTATAGAAAGATTGCAGTTTGAGCTTTCCACTATATTCCAACCTCCTACTCAAAGAGCATTTATTTCCGCCACTATGCCTTTGTTGATGCTATTTTTTTTTTTGAGATGAAGTCATGCTTTGTCACCCAGGCTGGAGTGCAGTGGTGCGATCTTGGCTCACTGCAACCTCTGCCTCCTGAGGTCAAACGATTCTCTCACCTCAGGCTACCAGGACTTAGCTGGGATTACAGGCGCACACCACCATGCCTGGCTAATTTTTGTATTTTTAGTACAGATGGGGTTTCACCATGGTGGCCAGGCTGGTTTCAAACTCCTAACCTCAAGTGATCTGCCCAGCTTGGCCTCCCAAAGTTCTGGGATTATAGGTGTGAGCCACCGCACCTGGCCAGTTGATTCATTACCTCTCATGGCGTTCCCCTCCCCCATTCCCATCTCCTCTACTTCCCTGTCCAAAATCTTGATCATCCTTTAAGACACATTCAAATCTATCGAGAAACGGCCACAACAGCAGATAAGTATGTTTCTGAAAAGCTCTGCGCTTTTTCAAAAGGCACCTTGTCTGCATGTCTCCCTCAATTAATTACACTTGGTTGAAAGTAGTATTTTTATATATCTAACCATGCCGAAATGTCACTATACATTTTCCAACTGAGCAGGGGGAAAAAATCCTCCCTGCTAGTGGGAAAATGCTGTCAAAAGTGACTGGGAGCAATTACTCTGAATCTTTCTCAAAGGAGAAAATACTGGATGGTTCGTAAGGGTGCAGAAGCCTTTCTTTCCCCATGCGTTCCCATGAGGAAAGCAGTATGTACACAATTATCCAGAATTTACTAAGAAATGGAAGCAATGAATAGTTGTAACTGGAGAGCTTGAAATAACCTCTGCAAATACTGCTGGGGGCCATCCTCTTCTGTCCTCCTATGACAACCATTCAGCCTTGATTGAGCACCCGAGGCCCTATGCTAAATGCATTATGTACGTATTTCATCTAATCTTCCAAGAGTCCCAAGTGCATATTATGACAATTATCCCCATTTCACAGGCGAGGAAACTCACACTCAGACATGTTGAGTAATTTTCCCAGAGTCACAAATCTACCAAGTGACAGCTGAATGGGACTGGTTTGAACTCATTCAGCCTAACTTGAAAATGTTCCTTCTTTGCTTCTCAGCTATAGTACATTATATATCTTTTATCTAAAAATTATAGTTAAAATTAAAAATAGCAGTCAACACAACCTTAACTAAAAAAGACCAGTTCCACAATCTCCCTCCCCTCTTCAATGCTGTTTAATTTACACCTACTCAGTGTTTAACATAAAATATTTAAAAATGTGTGGAAGTTAAACAGAGCATGCCTTCTTTTTAAGGGACTCTTCTTTTCTCCAGCATTTCATGCATTACAACATTGGGCTTGGCAATTGTCATGCCATAGAAACAAAAATACTAATTTTCACACTTCATTAATAAATAAATGGAGGGCCCAGTCTTTATGGAATGGATCCATAGATACCCTTGGAGTTGAAAGAGTATTCCAAAAAGCTTTAATCAAACACCACCTGGTTGCAAATAAGAGTCTAGAAAATAGGCTGGGGTGATAGCTCACGCCTGTAATCTCAGCCTTTGGGATCACTTGAGGCCAGGAGTTCAGGACTAGCCTGGCCAACATGGTGAAACTCCATCTCTACTAAAAATACAAAAAGTAGCCGGGCTTGGTGGCATGCGCCTATTATCCCAAGTAATTGGGAGACTGAGGAGGGAGAATCTCTTGCACATGGGAGGCGGGGGTTGGCGGTGAACTGAGATTGCGCCACTGCCCTCCAGCCTTGGGTAAAGAGCAAGACCCTGTCCCCGCCCCACAATAAAAGAGTCTAGAAAACAAAACTTGCCAGATTCAAGTTTAAAAACTTAGACTCTGAATCTGTGTTTTAAGAATTTCAAGTTTTGCCAGGCATGGTGGCTCATGCCTGTAATCCCAGCAGTTTGGGAGGCCAAGGTGGACAGATCACCTGAGGTCCAGAGTTCAGGACCAGCCTGGCCAACATGGTGAAAACCCCTCTCTACTAAAACTACAAAAATTAGCTGGCTGTGGCAGCAGGTGCCTGTATTCCCAGCTATTCAGGAGGCTGAGGTAGGAAAAATTGCTTGAATCCAGGGGACGGAGGTTGCAATGAGCAGAGATAAAAAAGAAAAGAAAAACCTGATTTGAGGATCCACACAATCACAGATCAGGAGCTGTTCCTCTTGCCTTTGACTAGGAAGCAAGACTCAGTCTTTGATGGTTTGAAACAGAGGGTAAGAAGGCTTTCTACCAGACTTTTAACAGTGTGCAGCCCATACAACTTAGAAGTACAAAAATTTCAGGAATGAAACTGCTATAAATTGGGTGCTTGTTGCAAATTTCCTTCATGTTTCAATTTTTTTTCTTATAAAATGGTAAGAATATAAAAAGCTATGGCCAGTCGAGGTGGCTCACGCCTGTAATCCCAGCACTTTGGGAGACTGAGACAGGCAGATTGAGTTCAGGAGTTCAAGACCAGCCTGGCCAACATGGTAAAATCCCGTCTCTACTAAAAGTGCAAAAATTAGCTGGGTGTGGTGGCGGGCGCCTGTAATCCCAGCTACTCATGAGGCTAAGGTAGGAAAATTGCTTGAATCCAGGAGACAAAGGTTGCAGTGAGCAGAGATCACACCACTGCACTCCAGCCTGGGCAACAGAGCGAGACTCCATCTCAAAACAAAACAGAAAAGCTATAAGAGCATTATTAGGGAACTGACCAATATTGCAGGTTTAGTCCAGAGTGTTGCTTTACATAATTCCTTGCAAAGAATAAAAGCAGGTTCTTTCTATAAATGTGGTGCACTAACAGAATGCAAGTAAACAATATATATTGAGCACTTGAGTTCCACATGCATCATCTTATTTAGTATTCACAATAAAGCCATAAGGTAGATACTATTATCATCTCTATTTTCTGAAAATGAAGGCAGCGTGAGGCTTAGCAATACTCCTAAAGTCACACAGCCAGCAAGGCACAGAGTGGACATTCAAAGCAGCACTCATGTGAACAGCTTCTTTTCTGCATGGACCCAGCATTTTTTCAAGGCCTCTGTGAGTTTCAGAGACCAACAGGGCTGCCACATATTTATAAAATCACTGAGTATGTTCTGCAACTATCTCAATAGACTTAGGAAGTTTTCTGAAATCGTGAAAGCAATGAACCTTCATGTTAAAAGGAGGCTCTGGGGTCCAACAGACCCGGGATTGATCCTGGTTCTGCTACGTAACTGTCTTTTTTTTTTTCCGCCCTCTTAACCCAGCTTTTCCTGACTCCAGGAAGAACTGGGAAGAGAAGGCCAACATAACTGTCAGATCACCTAACAAGACCCAGTTTTTTTTTGTTTTTGTTTTTAATTTATGCAAGGGGAGTCTTAGTACTGCAGGAGGAGGTCTTTTCTTTCTTTCCTTTCTTCTTTCTTTCTTTTCTTTCTTTCTTCTTTCTTTCTTTTTTGAGACAAAGTTTTGCTCTTGTCCAGGCTGGAGTGCAATGGCGAGATCTTGGCTCACCGTGTCCTCCACCTCCTGGGTTCAAGGGATTCTGCAGGAGGTCATTTCTAAATGAAATGATGCATTTAAAGTTCTCAGTACAGGCCGGGCACAGTGGCTCACGCCTGTAATCCCAGCACTTTGGGAGGCCAAGGCAGGTGGATCACCTGAGGTCGGGTGTTTGAGACCAGCCTGGCCAACATAGAGAAACCCTGTCTCTACTAAAAATACAAAAATTAGCTGGGTGTGGCGGCATATGCCTGTAATTCCAGCTACTCGGGAAGTCGAGGCAGGAGAACCACTTGAACCCAGGAGGCAAAGGTTGCAGCGAGCCAAGATCACACCATTGCACTCCAGCCTGGGCAACAAGAGTGAAACTCCATCTCAAAAATAAATAAATAAATAAAGTTCTCAGTACATGGTAATCTAGCAAAAAAAGGCAGCCACTGTTGAGATTATTTTGAGCTTATAAGAAACAGAGACCCTCACGGAGATACAGAGTAGAATGATGGTTACCAGAGGCTGGGAGGGTATTGGGAGGTGAGGACATAGAGGTAGTTAATAGGTGCAAAAATATAGGTAGATAGAGTGAATAAGATCTAGTATCTGATAACACAACAGGGTGACTACAGTCAACAATTTATTGTACATTTAAAAATCACTAAAAAAGGCTGGGTACAATGGCTCACACCTGTAATCCCGGCACTTTGGCAGGCCGAGGCAGGCAGATCACCTGAGGTCAGTAGATCAAGACCAGCCTGGTCAACGTGGTAAACCCCGTCTCTACTAAAAATACAAAAGTTAGCTGGGCGCGGTGGTGGGTGCCTGTAATCCCAGCTGCTCTGGAGGCTGAGGAAGGAGAATCGCTTGAACCCGGGAGGCGGAGGTTGCGGTGAGCTGAGATTGTGCCATTGCACTCCAGCCTGGGCAACAAGAGTGAAACTCCATCTCAAAAAACAAACAAAAAACTAAGAGTATAAGTAGTGACACAGCTGGGCTTAAAAAAAAAATGTATAACTGGATTGTCTGTAACACAAAGACAGTATAAATGCTTGGGGTGATGGATACCCCATTTACCCTGATGTGATTATTACACATTGTATACCTGCATCAAAATATCTCAGGTACCATAAATATAGACACCTAGTATGTGCGCTTAAAAATTAAATAAACGGAGACCCTCAGCACTGACGCTCTTTCATTATCCCAACGCACCAAGTTAATGGGTCTTGAAAGGATGAAGCAGAAAGAAGGAACAAGGTTAAAAAACGGAGGAAAAAAAAAAAAAAAAGGAAAGAGGTTGGCAGCGCCGTGGCATCATCCTAGCTGATGAACCACTAAGACATTCAATTGTGATTTCAACTTCAATCCGTCAGAATCAGAACACAGTTGAGCCCTTGTAGGAAGATTTTCTGAATTGATAATTACAGGTATAGACAAAGAGAGCGCGCACACACAATTCCTACTAGGTGAGGACAGGAGAAGATCACATTCACAATACTTTAGCCCGACATCATTCAGGGATCCGTGCCGGAGCAGAGCGCACAGCAGTGACCCAGAGCCGAGGTAGGAAGCTGCAGGGTCCCTGAGAAGGACGAGAGGGCCTTTCCTTCCCAGCCTGGTGGGCTA
This sequence comes from Cheracebus regulus, assembly GCA_963574635.1. Classification (NCBI taxonomy): domain Eukaryota; kingdom Metazoa; phylum Chordata; class Mammalia; order Primates; family Pitheciidae; genus Cheracebus; species Cheracebus regulus. The sequence goes on along the minus strand of CAUYQU010072456.1, from coordinate 25,503 downwards.
GCCAAGTGAGAGCAGCGGCTCTGGGGAGCCCCCCGGGTTTGCAGGGATCTCCGGTAACCCTGGAGCCCCTGACGCTGCCTCTACTCTTTGAGGGCAGGAGTTTGAACTATTGCATCCTATTAATGAAAAACAAAAATCCCTCGTTTATTCAGAAATGTTGGCATCCAAACACCACAGAGAGAACCAGTAAATAAATACGGCTGGTCTATTTTGAAACTGCCTTCCAGGGTTGTACCCAAGCAGACTTAGTCGAGAGAGAAAGGAGAACGGTGTGTGCATGGTTAATCTTCTGACCCTCTCACCTCCCCAAGCCTCCCACCCCGACCCAGGGAAGGTGGGAGAGGAAAAGATGAATTTTAGGTGCACCCCGAAACCTCGCGCAGGGGGGAGAAAGCAAGCGGAAACCCAGCGGACACTCCCCCCTTCCAGGGACATGGGCGCTTTCCAGGACGGTCCTGCGTCTCCAGCGCCCTGGCGCAGCGAGGATCCTCCTCCCTGGGCTGCGGGAGAGACCCGACTTCCCAGGACTAGCTGCGAGCTGACGGATCCCGGACTCCCAAGTCCGGCTCCTGCCTTAGCTGCCGGGCCATCTCCGGAGCCTCCCGGTGAGGCTCAGCCCGGAGGGTTCCCCCTTTTGTTCGCAGGGAGAGCGCGTCGCTGCGCATCCCCCCTGCGCTGCCAGTCCCGCTGCGGGGGCGCTTCCCTGGGTCCGCTGCTGGCGTTCCTCACGCTCCCGTAACCACCCGCTCGGGCGCACTGATCCCCGCCTGCCCCCCGCCCCCAGCCCCAGTACTCACTTCTCCCCAGTCCCTCCGCTTTCCATGCCGTCTCCTCCACCGCCCCGTAGCGCCTCAGAGGCTTCTCGGCTTCCAGATGTGTGGACAAAGATTGCTTTAACTCCATGGCTGATCCCCGCGGCCAGGTCGACGGGTCTCCCTTTACTCCGTCCCCGCCGCGGGCTGCAGGGAGGGAGGCGGCTCCAGCCAACAGCATTTTAAGGGGCCGGGTGCCGGTGACGCGGCTCCATCTCTTCCGTCGCCAGCGCCCGGGAGCGCCTACTGGTACCCAGGAGGAGGAGGGATGTAGGGCACATGCGCAGTGGAGGCTTAGAGGGGAGGTTTGGTGGCTGGGTAGAGAGAGAGGGGCAGGTGATAACTCAAAGAACAAACAGAACAACTAAAAACCAACCCAAAGGAAATGAGAACAAGGCCCCTGCCCATTCCAGAGCCCCTGGTGATCCTTGGCACGGGGCTGGCACTGTGGGCGGCCTAAATGCTGTCAGCGGGCTGCGGATTTTGAATGCGATTGGTGAGCCTGTCTCTATCTGTGGGCGACGGATCCGTCTTTCTGGGGAGTATGCAGGGGCGTGAGTGTGGACCTGGGTTCTGGGATTGGCTAATAGCGTTTCTATGAGACTGTCGTTTACATCTGGGTGTATAATTTGAAGTGGGACAGTGGATGTCTTTGTCAGTTCCGTATGTGTTTGCATGCAATTGGGAGAGAGAGAGAGAGAGAGAGAGAGAGAGAGAGAGATTGAGAGAGAGGAAGATGAAAATATTTTGGGTGCAGGTATAGCAGAGCTGTTTTGAGCATGGGTCTTCACTTTCCAGAAACCCAGAGGATTATCTTACTACCAAGAAAAAAAAAAAAAAAAGGCAGTGGCCGGGCGCGGTGGGTCACACCTAATCCCAGCACTTTGGGAGGCCTAGGAGGATGGATTGCTTGAGGCCAGGAGTTCAAGACTATCCTGGCCAACATGGCAAAACCCTGTCTCTACTGAAAATACAAAAATTAGCCAGTCGTGGTGGCACAGGCCTGTAATCCCAGCTCCTTGGGAGGCTGAAACAAGAGAATCGCTTGAACCCAGGAGGTGGAGGTTGCAATGAGCTGAGATCTCGCCACTGCACTCCAGCCTGGGTGATAGAAGGAGATGCTGTCTTAAAATAATAATAATAATAAATAATAATAAATAAATAAAAAGAGTAACAACAACAAAAAAGGTATCTCAGTAGGAAACAGGAATAGAATATGAACAGGCATTTCATGTGGGCGGGGGAGGAAGGCCTAATGTGAGAAGCTGCTCAACCCCCTTAGTAATAAGGAAAATGAAAATGTAAATAATGTATCATCAGATGGGCAAAAACTAAAAAGTGTAACAATCATGTGTTGCAGAAGATGTGGATTTTTTTTTGAGACAGAGTCCAAAAGTGTTGGGATTACAGGCATGAGTTACCATGCCTAGCAAAATTTGAACTCTTATCTAATGATAGAGTATAAATTGGTACAACTAATTTTTTTTAAAAAAAATGGAGCCTTGCTCTGTCACCCATGCTGGAGTGCAGTGGCACAATCGGCTCACTGCAACCTCTGCTGCCTGGGTTCAAGCAATTCTTCCACCTCAGTCTCTGAATAGCTGGGACAACAGGTATATACCATGATGCCTGGCTAATTTTTTTTTTTTTTTTTTTTGTATTTTTAGTAGAGACGAGGTTTCACCATGTTGGACAGGCTGGTCTCGAACTCCTGACCTCAGACTGTCCACCTGCCTTGACCTTCCAAAGTGCTGGGATTACAGGCGTGAGCCACCGTGCCTGGCCTGGTACAACTAATTTTAAAAGCAGGTTGACACTCTAGTCCAGTTACAGATGTGCATACCGCATGCCATTGTAACTTTTTCCCATAGAAAAACTCCCACTCAGTCATGCAGGGAAATCGGTATAAAAATGTTTGCTGTTGCCATGTTTGTAATTGTGGACAATTGGAAATAACCTTTATTTATACCTCATCAATGAAAAAAATAGTCCAATTGTGGTTAATTCATGGAGTAGAACACTATACAGTAGACTATGAACCAGAATTACATGAATCAACATGGATACTTCTCAAAAGCATAATGTGGGCTGGGCACGGTGGCTCATGCCTGTAATACCAACACTTTGGCAGGCCAAGGTGGGTGGATTGCTTGAGCCCAGGAATTCAAGGCCAGCCTGGGCAACACATTGAAAACATGTCTCTATCTTTTTAAAAGAAAGAAAAGCATATTGTGGAACAATAACAAAAAAGCAACTTGCAGAATTCTAGATAAAGTATGATGTCATTTGTATAAATTATAAAAAAAAGTAAAATAATGCTATTATATATAATTTGTAGATCTATACATATATACTTGAGAACAATAAACATTACATTCATGCAGCCAGTCCTACAGTGGCTCATGCCGATAGTCTCAGCACTTTGGGAGGCCATGGTGGGCAGATCACTTGAGCTCAGGAGTTCAAAATCAGACTGGCCAACGTGGTAAAACCCCATCTCTAATAAAAATGCAAAAAATTAGCCAGGTGTGGTGGTGTGCCTGTAGTCCCAGCTACTCAGGAGGCTGAGGCAGGAGAATCACTTGAACCCGGGAGGCGGAGGTTGAAGTGAGCTGAGATCATGACATTGTACTCCAGCCTGAGCCGACAGTGAGACTCTATCTCAAAAAAACAAAAACAAAACAATAAACATTGCATTCAGAATACTAATTGCCTTGGGGGAGGCTGGGAAGGAGTAAGTAGTTGGCTTCAACTATATCTAAAATTTATATATTTTAAACTATTTACAGTATTCTGAAAATGTTTAAATCTACAGAAAAGTTGCAAGATTAGTACAATTTAAAAAAAAATAGAGTCATTGGCTGGGCTCAGTGGCTCACATCTATAATCCCAGCACTTTAGGAGGCTAAGTTGGGAGGATCCCTTGAGCTCAGGTGTTCGAGACCAGCCTGGGCAACAAAGCAATTTTCCATCTCTACAAAAATTAAAGCATTAACCAAGTGTGGTGGCACACACCTGTAGTTCCAGATACTCGGGAGGCTAAGGTAGGAGGACGACTTGGACCTGGGAAGTCGAGCCAAGACCATACCACTGCACTCCAACATGGATGACAGAGACCCTGTCTCCAAAATACACACATACATACATATATATATGTAATTTGTGTGTGTGTCTATATATGGTATGTGTGTCTATATATACATGTTTTGTATAACGTATGTTTTTTATATAGTACATATGTATATATGTGTATATGTACACACATGAATATATATACACACATGCACATCTTTTACTAGACTCACCAATTAATATTTAAATTTATGTTTCTTAAAAGAGATCTGAAGCATATATGTTAAGATCTGCTGTAGATGGCTGGTAGACACTACACCCTTACCAGAATGACTAAAATTCAAAAGGCTGTAATGCCAAATGTTAGTCCAGATGTTAGTAAATAAATGAATTAGCATTTAGTAAGAACTTAAATACAATGTATTGCTGTTGGGAGTATAAAATGGTATAACCACTTGAGAAAATGGAAAATATTGGCCAGGCGTGGTGGCTGGCACCTGTAATCCTAGCACTTTAGGAGGCTGAGGCAGCCAGATCACCTGAGGTCAGGGGTTCGACACCAGCCCACATGGCAAAACCCAATCTGTATTTTTTAAAAAATCCAAAAAAAAGCTTGGCATAATGGCGCATGGCTGTAATCCCAGCTACTCAGGAGGCTGAGGCAGGAGAATCACTTGAACCCAGGAGGCGCAGGTTGCAGTGAGCTGAGATTGTGCCACTGCACACCAGCCTGGGCAACAGAGTGAGACACCATCTCAAAAAAATATACATATAGAAAATGGGAAATATCAGGCCCAGCACAGTGGCTCACACCTATAATGCTAGCACTTTGGGAGGCTGAGGCATTGTTTGAGGATTGTTTGAGCCCAGGAGTTTGAGACCAGCCTGGGCAAAATAGTGAGATGCTGTCTCTACCAAAGAGGAAGAAATAAGAAAAAGCTTTTTAATTAGCTGGGTATAGTGGTGCATGTCTGTGGTCCCTGCTATTCAGGAGGCTGAGGTGGAAGGATTGCATAAGCCAGGGAGGCCAAGGCTACAGAGAGCTGTGCTTGCATCACTGCACTCCAGCCTGGGTAACAGAGTGAGACCTTGTCTCAAAACAAAAAAAGAAAGAAAAAAGAAAACTGACAATACTCTCTAGAGCTACAAATACAGTTTTTTTTCTATTTTGTAGCAATTCTATTCCTGGATGTATCCCTAAGAGAAATAAATACTTGTGTCCACCAATGTTAAAAGCTTTACTTGTAATAACAAAAAATGAAAACAATGAAAATGTCCATCAACAATAAAATGGACAAAAATTGTGGTATTGTCATACAAGCGAATACTGCACAGAAATGAAAATGGTCAAACTACTGGCCAGGCACAGCAGCTCACACCTGTAATCTTAGCACTTTAGGAGGCTGAGATGGCGAATCGCTTAAGCCCAGGAGTTTGAGACCAGCCTGGGCAACATGACAAAATTCCTTCTGTACAAAAAATACAAAAATTAGCCAGGCATGGGTGGTACAGGACTGTAGTCCTAGCTACTCAGGAGGCTGAGGTGGGAGGGTCACTTGAAATTAGGAGGTTCAGGCTGCAGTGAGCCATGATCGTGCCACTGCACTCCAGCCTGGGCCACAGAGTGAAACCCTGTGTCAAAAAAAAAAAAAAAAAAAAAAAAAACTACTACCAACAAAATAGATGAATGTTACAGACATAATATATAAATAAAAGCGTGTGTATCCCTTAAAAGATGGTTGGTGCATTCAGGGATCTTCGTTACATAATTATCTCTACTAAAACATTTTATAATTTTTTTTTTTTAGACGAAGTCTCGCTCTGTCGCCCAGGCTGGAGTACAGTGGTGCGATCTCAGCTCACTGCAACCTCCACCTCCTGGATTTAAGCAATTCTCCACCTCAGCCTCCCGAGTAGCTGGGATTACAAGCACGTGCCACCACGCCTGGCTAATTTTTTCTTTTTTCTTTTTCCCCCTGCTCCAAAAGGAAGAGCCTGGCTAATTTTTTATATTTTTAATAGAGATGGGGTTTCACCATTTGGGCCAGGCTGATCCTGAACTCTTGACATTGTGATCTACCGTCCTTGGCCTTCCAAAGTGCTGGGATTACAGATGTGAGCCACTGTGCCTGGCTAATATTTTATAATATAAAAAAGAAAAAATGCATCTATTGGATCTAAAAATTGAACTCCTGGAATTCCATCCTAAGAAATATTTGAATTACTAAAAATACGTTCATACAATATATATATTTTTTTACAATTTATGTAAAATGTAGAAAAAATTAGAAAAAGGTTAATATCTTTTTTCTAATGGTATTACATTTTGTGGTATTTATTTTGTGGGAAATGGCTAAACAACTTACAGTATGCATGCCATGTAACACTGTACACTTACTTAAAAATGATGTTTACAAAGAGTTTGAAATGTCATAGTGGAAGCATAACACAATTTAATCAAAACTTCGGGAAAAATAGAATACAAATTGTAATATGAAGTGTGAGCTGCTATTGGGAATGGTGGCTCATGCCTGTAATCCCGGCACTTTGGGAGGCTGAGGCGGGCAGATTACCTAAGGTCAGGAGTTTGAGACCAGCCTGACCAACATGGAGAAACCCCAACTCTACTAAAAATACAAAATTAGCTGGGCACGGTGGCGCATGCCTGTAATTCCAGTTACTCGGGAGGCTGAGGGAGGAGAATCGCTTGAACCCAGGAGACAGAGGTTGTGGTGAGCTGAGATCGCACCATTGCGCTCCAGCCTGGGAAACGAGTGAAACTCCTCTCAAAAAAATAAGTGTGAGCTGTTGTTCTGGATCTATTGGCTAAGATCAAGTGTACACTGATCTCAATCATATTATGTTATAGAATGGTAATGGTAGAAATTAAATAAAAAATACTATGATTCCAAAATTTTTTTTTTGAGACAGAGTCTCACTCTGTCACCCAGGCTGGAGTGCAGTGGCGTGATCTCAGCTCACTGCAGCCTCCACCTCCCAGGCTCAAGCAACCCTCCCACCTAGGCCTCCCAAGTAGCTGGAACTACAGGTGTGGACCACCATGCTCAGCTAATTTTTGTATTTTTAGTGGAGATGGAGTTCTGCCATGTCGCCCAGATGGGTCTTGAACTCCTGGCCTCAGGTCTTTCTCTTGCTTCAGCCTCCCAGAGAGCTGGGATTACAGGCGTGAGCCACCATATCCAGCTACTGTGATTACAATCTTACCTGTTTACATATATGCATACATGTATATACATCCAGGGTGAAAAAAACACTAAAATGTCATACACCAAAATGTTGATGGTGATTCCCTATGTATGTCATGAAAATAAATGTTTTGTTTGTATTCTCCAATGTTTCTACAAAGTATACGTATTTCATTCATTCATTCATTCATTCATTCATTCATTTGAGACAGTCTCACTCTGTTGCTCAGGCTGTAGTGCAGTGGTACAATCTTGATCTTGGCTCATTGCAACCTCCACCTCCCAGGTTCAAGCAATCCTCCCACTTCAGCCTCCCGAGTAGATGGGATTACAGGCGCCTGCCAACACATCTGGCTAATTTTTGTACTTTTAGTAGAGATGAGGTTTCACCATGCTGGCCAGGCTGGTTTCACACTCTTGACCTCAAGTGATCTGCCCACATCAGCCTCCCAAACTGCTGGGATACAGGTGTGAGCCACTGCACCTGGCCTGTATTACTTTTAGAATTAGAAAAAAAAATCCGGCCGGGTGCAGTGGCTGACACCTGTAATCCCAGCACTTTGAGAAGCAGAGGCAGGAGGATCACCGATCACCTGAGGCCAGGAGTTCAAGACCAGCCTTGGGAATACAGCAAGACCCTGTCTCTACCAAAACAAATAATAAATTAGCCAGCTGTTGTGGCCTGCTCCTGTAGTCCCAGCTACGGGAGATTGAGGTGGGAGGATCGCTTGAGCCCAGGAGGTTGAGGCTGCAGTGAGTGAGCTATAGTCTTGCGACTGCACTCCTGCCTGGGCTACAGACTGAGTCTCTGTCTCTAAAAGATAAATAATGTTTGTAATGTATGAAAAATAAAATAACTAAGAGGAAATACAAGAGAATATTAACGATGATTATTTCTAGAGTTAAAATTTGGGAAAGATTTTTTTTTTTTAATTTTCTGAATTTTTCAACCATTCATATTGAGCCTATATTGTTTTAGAATTCCAAAGAGAATAAAGTTCATTTCGGAAAGTGTGTAATACAATTCCATAATCCTAGAGGACAAACTGTCCCGGACACCACAGTGCCCAGAACTCTGTCTGTTTGCATTAGTGTAGGGTGATAATGCTTCAAGTTCAGTAACTGGCTGAAACCACCATCTGTTTAAGTATTAAGCCGCACCATCCCCCCGCCCCCTCAGCCCTGGCTGCTTGTCCTGGCTCACTGCCTCGGCTCTGCTGGGAATGCCAAGGACTTGGAGGGATCCTGGGTGATTATTAAGAGCCAAGGCAGCAGGAGCCAGTGCAAGACACTTTTATAACTGTCACTTTGGTTGATTGAAAGGGAAAATAATGCAATCTCACCCTGGTAATTTAATACTTCATCCAGCATGTTGAGAATTTGAAATGCCCATGACACTGAGCTTAACTGAATCGCATGGTTTTCAAAAACTCGAGCCGTGAAATCCAGTGGATCTGAGTTTGAGCCCTGACTGTGCCATGTGTAACCCTGTGTGATATGTCCTTTAATTTCTCTAAGCTTCACTTTCTTTCAAATGCTAATGATATTATTATCTAGCCCAGAGGACCGTTATTATTATTCCTATTTTGACACGGAGTCTTACTCTGTTGCCCAGGCTGGAGTGTAGTGGAGTGATTTTGGCTCACTGCAACCTCCACCTCCCAGGTTCAAGTGATTCGCCTGTCTGTCTCCTGAGTAGTTGGGATTACCGGCATGTGCCACCACACCTGGCTAATTTTTGTATTGTTAGTAGAGACGAGGTTTCGCCATGTTGGCCATGCTGGTCTCAAACTGCTAACCTCAGACTATCCATCTGCCTCAGCCTCCCAAAGTGCTGGGATTATACCCGTGAGCCACCACACCCAGCCCCAGAGGACTATTCTGATGATTGAATGAGATAAAGCATGACAGCCTGTAGGAGGGCCTCAATACAAGTTAGCGTGATCATCATCATGACCACCTTCACTCTTGGGTTGAAGCACTGTGCTAGCTGATATTCTGAGTTCTAACTCTTTGAGAATTTACCAAATGAAGTCTCCAAATCAAAACCAAAAACCTATTAAAATGACATTGACCTGTAAACCTAACACTTCGGGAGGTTGAGGCAATGGACTGCTTAGGCCCAGGAGTTCAAAACCAACCTGGGCAACACAGTGAGACCCTGTCTGTACAAAAGATAGTTTAGAAATTAGCCGGGGCGTGGTGGCACGTGCCTGTGGTCCCAGTTCTTCGGGGGAGCTGAGGTAGGAGGCTTTCTTGAACCCAGGAGGTTGAGGCGGTGGTGAGCTATGATTGCATCACAGCCCTCCGGTCTGGGTGACAGAGTAAAAGCCTGTCTCAAAAAAATAAAAATAAAAAAGACATCATTGAAATGACATTGAGTAGAAAAATTAGAACTCTCATACCATGAATATACATTGTTGCAACCACTTTGGAAGATGGTCTGGCAGTTCCTCAAAAACGTAGACACAGAGTCACCCTGTGACCCAGCAATTCTACTCCTAGGAACCTACCCAAGAGAGATGAAAACCTATATTCACACAAAAATTTGTGCACAAAAGTTCATAGCATCATGACTCACAATAGCCAAAAAGCAGAAACAACCCAAATGTCCATCAGCTGATGAATGGAGAAATTAAAAAAAAAAACTTCCATTGTACAAGATGTATTTATGAAACAACATCAGAAATACAGGTTCCGATTACCATGATGTTTCTTTAGTTCTACCTGAATTACGGAGAAAGCGGGGCTGGATGTAGTGATTCATGCCTATAATCCTAGTACTTGTTTGGAGGCTGAGGCAAGAAGATTGCTTCAGCCCAAGAGTTCAAGACCAGCCTGGGCAACATAAGACCCTATCTCTATTAAAAAAAGAAATTTAAAAATTAGGCAGGCATGGTGGTGTGCTCATGTAGTCCCAGCTACTCAGGAGGCTGAGATGAGAGGATCGCTTGAGCTCAAGAGATCAAGGCTTTAGTGAGCTATGATTGTGCCACTGTACCCCAGGTTGGTGACAGAGTGAGAACATGCAATATTTGTCTTTCTGTGTCTGGTTGGTTTAAGATAACGGCTTCCAGTTCTGTCCATATTGCTGCAAAGGACACAATTTCATTCTATTAATGGTTGAATAGTATTCCATTGCGTATATGTGCCACATTTTCTTTATCCACTCATCAGCAGATGGACACTTAGATTGAATCCGCGTCTTTGCATTCACTCTCATTGTTATAGCTGAAAAACAAAGGTCCTTGCCCTTTGCCACTGAGCCAATACATGGTAGAGTCATGAAGTCTGGTTGATTTCCAAACCCACACTCTTATGATCATGCTTCTAGTAACTCCAGTGCAGTATAAGAGGTATGTGAAAGATACAGTAGTGACAGCCAGGTGTGGTGGCAGGCACCTGTAATCCCAGCTACCCGGGAGACAGGAGAATTGCTTGAACCTGGGAGGTGGAGGTTGCAGTGAGCCAAGTACCAACGCACTTCAGCCTGGGCAACATAGCAAGACGCCATCTCACACACACACACAAAAAGGATAGTGACACAAAGGAAGGAATGATCAGCTCAGAGAGAGAGAGAGAGAGAGAGAGAGAGAGTGTGTGTGTGTGTGTGTGTGTGTGTCTAGTAGCCATAGAGATATTGCAGACATGGACAAAAGTATGAAGTGAAGGGCTCATGGTATATGCCAAATAAATGTTTCTGGCCAGGCGCGGTGGCTCATGCCTATAATCCCAGCACTTTGGAAGGCCAAGGCAGGTGGATCATGAGGTCAGGAGTTCAAGACCAGCCTGACCAACATGGTGAAACCTTGTCTTTACTAAAAATACATATATTAGCTGGGCATGGTGGTGCACACCTGTAATCCCAGGTACTTAGGAGGCTGAGGCATGAGAATTGCTTGAATCAGGGAGGTTGTAGTGAGCTGAGATCACGCCCCTGCACTTCAGCCTGGGCGACAGAGCAAGACTTCATCTAAAAAATAATAATAATAAATAAATGTTTCTATTTTATTTCCCTTTGTGCTTCTGAGAAATTTGCTGTGCCAGAGAATCTTAGTAGGAAAGTCCCAATATCCCTAATGGGTCCTTGAAAATAACACAGGAGACTGAGAGTTACTTTCAAAACCTAGTGTTTTAAAACAGCGTTGTGCGGATAAATTCAATTTGTTTGTTTGTTTTTTGAGACAGAGTCTCATTCTGTTGCTCAGGCTGGAGTGAGGCAGTATGATTATAGTTCAGTGTCATCTTGGCCTGCTGGGCTCAAGCAATCCTCCGATCTCACTCTCTGGAGTAGCTGGGACTACAGCCCACCGCCCCTGGCTGATTTTTAATTTGTTGTAAAGATGGAGTTTCACCATATTGCCCAGGCTGGTCTTGAATTCCTGGCCTCAGGCAGTCCTCCTGCTTTAGCCCTCAGGAAGCTTAGAGCAGTTTCAGTAGAACAGAGGGGAAATTTGGGAGGTCAGCGTGGGTGGATCACCTGACATCAGGAATTCGAGACCACCCTGGCCAATATGGTGAAACCCTGTCTCTGCCAAAACCAGGGGTTTGAGACCAGCCTGGCCAACATGGCAAAACCCTGTCTCTCCTAAAAATACAAAAGTTACCTCAGCATGGTGGTGTACTCCTGCAAGTCCAGCTACTTGGGAGGCTGAAGCATGAGAATCACTTGAACCCAGGAGGTGGAGTTTGCAGTGAGCAAAGATGGCAAGACCCTGTCTTAAAACAAAAAATAGGCCGAGTGTGGTGGCTCATGCCTATAATCCCAGCACTTTGGGAGGCCGAGGTGGGTGGATCACAAGGTCAAGAGTTCAAGACCAGCCTGGCCAACATGGTGAAACCCCCCTCTACTAAAAATACAAAAAATTAGCTGGGCATGGTGGCGCACACCTGTAATCCCAGCTACTCAGGAGGCTGAGGCAGGAGAATTGCTTGAACCCAGGGGGCAGAGGTTGTGGTGAGCTGAGATCGCGCCATTGCACTCCAGCCTGGATGACAAGAGCGAAACTCCATCTCAAAAAAAAAAAAAGACAGCAAAAAACGTCATGTGTATCCTTTAAGATGCTTTCCTTCAAGTAACAGAAAACATAATTCACAGTGGTTTGAACAATAAAGAGAATCTACTAGCTCCTATAACAGAAAAGTCCAGAGCAGACTTTGGGCATAGGTTATAGCAGAGGTTATGAAATCTTCAGGGTTTCTCTGAGATTCTTTCAGTGATACCCTCTTGTCCCCATGTCTTTCATGGTAACAGAAATGGCTATAGCAGTCCCAGGCCTTACATCTGTATTAACATCCCAGTGACACAAGGAGAGAATGCCTTTGTCCTGATTTTCCAACAAAGGTTATGAGATTCACTGTAATTGGGCAGCTGCAGATAACATGATCATCTCTGAATCCTGTCGCCAGGGGCGTCAAATGTCCTGATTGGCTCAACCTCTGTCATGTGCTCCACCTCTCCAGCCAAGTAAAGTCATCTTCTGGGAAGATCCCCAAAAAGGAACTGGGAGCTGTTGGGAAGTGGGGGAGATGAGGAAATTGATGGTAGAAGCCATTCAACTATACCATGCCACTTACCAACTGATGTAAAGGGCATGGCATAGACCCTTATCTACAGTTAGTGGGCATACGAAAAGTGGTAACTGTAATTTTCTTAGAAGTCTGTCTGCTAGGCAGGACATGGTGGCTCATGCCTGTAATCCCAGCTTTTAGGGAGGCAGAGGTGGGAGGATAGCTTGAGCCCAGGAGTTCGAGACCTGCCTGGGCAATATAGCAAGACCCCGTTCTCCACAAAAAAAAAAGGAAAAAAGGCAAAAAAAAAAAAAAGTAGAAGTCTGTCTGCTAGACCACAGGCAAACTGACAGCAGCGTCCTCGTCTTACTCACCTTGTATATCTCAAGTGACTAGCATAGTGTCTGAGACAGACAGCTTCAATATTGCTGGATTAATATGGATAATTGAAATGGTGAAATAAAGTTATAGTAATTATTTCAACAACCAAAAAAGAAGATGGAATGGCCTCAAGTAATATGAAAACATAAACTATTGCTGATCCTTAGCGTTAATAAGATAAATGAGCTGCATCTAGCTGAATTATAGACTGGAGATAAAATTGGGATATATTCCAGTACATATTTTAAGAGTTCTATTATAAATTTTGGAAAATAAATTTCCTTTTGAAAAGAAATGCTAAACAAAGTATCATGGTGTGTTTTGCCTGTCTTGGTAGTGGAAGGGAAGAAAATCAGTCTTTTTCTTTCTTCTCTTCCTTAAAACGATTAAAGAAGGGAGCCAGGTGCAGTGACTCATGCCTGTAATCCCAACACTTTGAGAAGTCAAGATGGGAGGATTACTTGAGTCCAGGAATTCAAGACCAGCCTGGGCCACATAGTAAGACCTCACCTCTACAAAAAATAAAACATGACCTGGGTGTGGTGGTACACACCTGTGGTCCCAGCTACTCAGGAGGCTGAGGTGGGAGGATCTCTTGAGCCAAGCAGTTTGAAGCTGCAGTGAGACATGGTAGTGCCACTGCACTCCAGCCTGGACAACAGAGTGAGATCCTGTCTTAAAAAAAAAAAAAAAAAAAAAGAAGCCAGGGACAGTGGCTAACACCTATAATCCCAGAACTTTGGGAGGCCGAGGCAGGTGAATCACCTGAGGTCAGGCATTGAAGACCAGCCTGGCCAATATGGCAAAACCCTGTCTCTGCTAAAAACGAATTAAAAAAAAAATAGCTGGATGTGGTGGTGCGCGCCTGTAGTCCCACCTACTCGGGAGGCTAAGGAAGGAGAATTGCTTGAATCTGGGAGGTGGAGGTTGCAGTGAGCCGAGATCACGCTACTGCACTCCAGCTTGGGGGACAGAGCGAGACTCCATCTCAAAATAAATAAATAAAAATTTATTTTTTAAAAAAAGAAGGATCTCCTGGGCATACAATAAGTAATCCCATACTACATAGGCAAGTAAATAACAATTCTATCATTTGGGAATCTTAAGATGAGTTCTACCACTTGACGGATGTTCAGAATCCCTATTTTAGAGATACTGGCACTGATCGATCCTACTATGTGTCAGGCATTGTCCCTCACACCTTCACATATATGATCTCATTTAATCCTCATTTAATTTTAGCAGAGAAAAGTTGAGCGCCTTACCCAGGATCATATAACTAGGAAATAAAGACCAAAGCACATACCTCACTCTTCTTGTTATTAGAAAAGATTTCCTTCTGTAAACCTCAGGGACTTTACAAGCGAAATATTGGATTACTGTAATATGACTCATCAGCCCAATTTAATATTATCTATTCATTATAAGGTAATGCTGTTCGCACCACTGAGAAAATGCTGTTGCTTTACCCGCCCCAGCTCTGTGGCAGCTATGCGTAAATCACAGAACTGTAAACATAGGCTAATGATATAACCTACGTAGGCCATCAATATTAAGAAAAATTTTAACTGCCCGATATTTCTGTGGTTGAAAATGTAGAGTCTAATTTTGACCCACAGTAACATTTAGGTGAATGCTGATTCAGAAGGAAAACATTTGTTGTTGCCATGAGAAATGGCATTAAAGTGCTGAATCACCACCTCCAATGCTACCACTATTAATATAACAAGCTACGTCGTAAGATGGAATTACACCATCTCTGACCACTAGGTTTACGATTCCACCTGTAGATACGTGCAAGAAGTGTTGTCACAGTACTGTGTCACGTTATTCCATTACAGTCATTATCAACTAAGCTTATAATGAATAATGGTCATTTGGTCAATGTCACCAGCATAGCATACTGACAAAAACAAGGGTCGCAAACTCAAATGCCTGCAAGGCAAAATGTAAGACAGTAGGAAGAGAAATCTATGGGAAACTATATAATAGAGGCTGCAGATTCTAAAGCACAGCAGTCCCCAACATTTTTGGCATCGGGGACCAGCTTTATGGAAGGCAGTTTTTCCATAGACGGCAAGGGGTGATGTGCAGCGGGGGTAATGGTTTTGAGATGAAACTGTTCCACCTCAAATCGTCAGGGATTAGATTCTCATAAGGAGTATGCAAGCTAGATCCCTCATGTGTACAGTTCAAAACAGGGTTCACGGTCCTATGAGAGTCTAATGACGCTGCTCATCTGACAGGAGGCGGAGCTCAGGCAGTAATGGAAGCAAGGGGTAGCAGCTGGAAATACAGATGAAGCTTCGACTGTTCACCCACCATTCCCCTCCTGCTGTGTGGCCCAGTTCCTAACAGGCCACAGACAAGACCTTTCCTTTTTTTTGAGATGCCAGAAACACAGATTTTTTTTTTTTTTTAAACAAGGTCTTGCTCTGTTGCCCAGGCTGGAGTGTAGGAGTGTGATCTCGGCTTACTGTAACCTCAACCTCCCAGGCTCAAGCAATCCTCCCACCTCAGCCTCCCAAGTAGCTGTGATTACAGGTGCACTCCACCACACCCAGCTAATTTTTTTGTATTCTTTGTAGAGATGGGGTTTCGCCATGTATCCCAGGCTGGTCTGGAATTCCTGAGCTCAAGCTGTCTGCCCATCTCAGCCTCCCAAAGTTGCTGGGATTACAGGAGTGCACCACCATACCCCTGGCCTGAAACCCAGAGGTTTTTTTTTTTTTTTTTTGGACAGTGAGTCTTGCTCTGTTGCCCAGGCTTGAGTACAGTGGCATGATCTTGGCTCACTGCAACCTCCACCTCCTGGGTTCAAGTGCTTCTCCCGCCTCAGCCTCCTAAGTAGCTGGGATTACAGGCACATGCCACCATGCCTGGCTAATTTTTGTATTTTTAGTAGAAACAGAGTTTCACCGTGTTGACCAGGCTGATCTCAAACTACTGAGCTCAGGTGATCCACCTGCCTCAGCCTCCCAAAGTGCTGGAATTACAGGCGTGTACTACTGCGCCCAGCCTGAAACCCAGATTTCTAATATGAAATCAAAGTCTTCAAACCTTGTAGGTGTCATAAAAACACCATGGACTGTTAGTTTGCACTGGTCATAAACACTTCATCACTTTAGCCATGGAAAAAAAAAGGATGTGAGGCAGATAATGGAAGCAACCATTCCTAGTTTATTGTTGAAAACGTTTTCTGTGTCCCGAGAGCTTCCTTTTCAATAGCATCTGAAACTATATCCAGAATGACATTGATTTTCATAGAAGTGTTGATCCTCACACCTCTTATAGTCTTGCACCCAGCACAGCAGAGTGAAACACTTTAAATAGCACCTGTTCCTTGAGTATATATGGGAGAAAGTGAAACATTGACAAGTGTTCACAAGTGTTCAGCTAATATGAGCAGCATCTCAGGAGTCTGCAATTCTAGAATTACCAGGGAGTATTTTTACTGTTTTCCTCCAGTGAAAGGCCCATTTTGAGAGCCTTATCCTCCAAAATGAATGTATTAAGTCATATTACTTTTTCTTTTTTTTGAGACAGGGTCTCACTCTGTTGCCCAGGCTGGAGTGCAGGGGCATGGTTGTTATAGGAAAGAGGTTCCAATCCAGACCCCAAGAGAGGGTTCTTGGATCTCTTGCAAGGAAGAATTCAGGTTGAGTCCACAGTGCAAAGCAAAAGCAGGTTTATTAAGAAAGTAATGGAATACAAGAATGGCTACTCCATAGAGCAGCCCTGAGGGCTGCTGGTTGCCCATTTTTCTGGTTATTTCTTGATGATATGCTAAACAAGGGGTGGATTATTCATGCCTTCCTGATGTTGCCATGGCATTTGTAAACTGTCATAGGGCTGGTGGGAGTGTAGCATTGAGGATGACCAGAGTTCACTCTCGTCAGCATTTTGGTTTTGGTGGGTTTTGGCCAGCTCCTTTACTGCAAGCTGTTTTATCGGCAAGGTCTTTAAAACCTGTATTCTGTGCTGACCTCCTATCTCATCCTATGACTTAGCTTGCCTTCACTATCTGGGAATGCAGCCCAGTAGGTTTCAGCCTCATTTTACCCAGTTCCTGTTCAAGATGGGGCTGCTCTAGTTCACACACCTCTGACATTATCACTGCTCACTGCAGCTTCAACCTCCTGCACTCAAGAGATCTTCCTGCCTCAGCCTCCTGAGGTCCTGGGACTACAGGCGTGTGTTACCACCCCCAGCTAATTTTTATATTTTTTGTAGAGAAAGGGTTTCTCCCAGGCTGGTCTCAAACTCCTAGGCTCAAACAATCCTTCCACCTCTGCCTCCCAAAGTACTGGGATTACAGGTGTGTGCCACTGTGGCCAGCCTAATATTTACTTTTAATCACACTAAGACAGGGTTACTACCTGAGTTGCTTTGGCTCCAGCTGAAAGCCTGTGCAGTCATATCATGGGTAAACATTTGCTTTATTATATTAAAAATATGGTAGACCTGGTATTGCAGTTTATACAAACCTCCTAAGGTGTCTTAGGTAATGTATTAGTCCATTTTCATACTGCTATGAAGAAATACCCCAAGACTGGGTAATTTATAAAGAAAAAGAGGTTTCATGGTCTCACAGTTCCACAAGGCTGTGGAGGCCTCACAATCATGGTGGAAGGCAAAGGGGGACAAAGGTACGTTTTTCATGGTGGCAGGCAAAAGAGCATGTGCAGGGGAACTGCCCGTTATAAAACCATCAGATCTCATGAGACTTAATTCACTATCATGAGAATGGTATGGGAAAAACCTGCCCCCATGATTCAATTACCTCCCCCCAGGTCCCTCCCATAACACATGGGGGTTATGGGAGCTAGAATTCAAGATGAGATTTGGGTGGGGACACAGCCAAACAAAATCAGGTAGCAACTAGCGAGGGTCGGTGTTGCAGGTGGCAAAGGTATTTACTAAGACAGTTGTAGGTAAAGAAAGGCAGATTTATCAGAGAAAGTATGAAAATATGTTGTAAGGTTGCAATGGGTAGCAAAACAGAGAAGGGGCTGTCTGCAAAGAGGCAGGGGCTGGAGGAAAATTTTATAGGGTCATGCTGGAGGGGGCTACGTGTGGCATGAGGTCATTGTGCCCACTGGTTGTTTGTAATTAGCTGTCTCTAACAGTTGTTCATACAACAATTGTTTATTGTTCTCCTCAACTTGGGGCTCTCCCCGATGTGGGGACTCTTCCTCATTGTTGCTTACTTATCAGGATTCCGCATAAGGGTCTGGAAACTTCATTCATTCATATCTTCAACACAAATTGTAGGTAGCCTGTTTTTTAAAAAATTTATTCAACAAATATTTAGTCCAAGCCACTATTACTTCTTACTTTCTCTACTATTGTATGGACTTTTAACTTTTAACTACCTCTCATTCTATTCTTCCGCATTCTCTATTATTTATACTTATGGTAAACTTTGATAATTTGACCATTCAACTAATACTCATAGGGAATATATAGAGTCTAGAAAAAAATACACAGATTCTTAAAGGCTGCCCTGCCAGCAAAACCATAATGCAAGATCAAACATCACAGCTATGCCAAATAATCAATTGTATAATGTCCAAAATTTTACTTTAAAACCAGAATTTCCAGACTTCTTTTCTGCATTAACCAGCTTAACCAGACAGTAATGAAATATCCCTCCTACTTTATGCTGTGTTAGTTTAGATGTAAACCCAAAATAAAATTCCAAGCCTCCCAATGTGACTGAATGGACCCTTCCTCTTGGCCAAGGGCATTCCAGAGTAAACTGGAAAAAGCAGCTCAGGCCATGATGGGAAGGGGAGGTCAACCTGCCTCATTATACCTTCCTCCTTCCGGAATCCAGACACAACTGACCAGCATTAGCGTTAAAACAGAGATCTTAAGCTGGCACGTTGGCTCATGCCTGTAATCCCAGCACTTTGGGAGGCCAAGACGGGTAGATCACCTGAGGTCGGGAGTTCAAGACCAGCCTGGCCAATATGGTGAAACCCTATCTCTACTAAAAATACAAAAATTAGGCGGGCATGTCTTGTGGTGCATGTCTTGTCTGTAAGCCCAGTAAGGCAGGAGAATCACTTGAACTCAGGAGTTGGCAGTTGCAGTGAGCCAAGATCATGCCACTGAACTCCAGCCTGAGCAACAGAGTGAGACTCCATCCCCAAAAATAATAATAGTAATTAAAAAAAAAAAACAACACACAGACCTTAAGACTGACAAAATAGACTCTTTATAGCAATAAGATACCAAATTAAAGCCTGACCCTAGTCAGGACAGATAGTAAGCCCTGAAAGAAATCAAAGTATTTTACCCCAAAATATATTCTTTTAACATAATGAAATGGCCCTGTAAAGCTATCTCTTTTGTGAAAAATCTACATTCTGTAAAGAATCTCCTTCCTTTTCCATGTCTTTCCCTCATCCAGGAGAGATTTAACTAAGTCTGGCACCTTTTAGCGTCTGATAGGAGACATTTACCATCTTTTCTCTGCAGTCTGCCACCTGGAGGCTTCATCTGCATAACAAGAACCTTGGCTTCCACAACCCACTTTATCTTAACTACAAACATTTCTTTCTGCTAACTTCAGACTGCAGAGCTTAACCTTTTCAACCAGTTGCCATCAGGAGATCTTTAAATCCACTTGTGACCTAGTAGCTTTCCCCCACGCCCCAGCTCCACTTCTGGCCACTTCTAGTTAAATCCTTCCTTCTGGGCCCAACCGATGTACACCTTACGTGTACTGATTGACATCTGCCTGTAACTTCTGTCCCCCTAACGTATAAAATGAAGCTGTAACCCAACCACCTTGGACACATGTTCTCAGGACATCTTGACTCTGCCTCAGGCCTTGGTCGCTTGTATTTGGGTCAAAATAATCCTCTTAAAATATTTTACAGAGTTTAATTGTTTTTATTGACAGAGTTGTTGAAAAACGTGCGCTTTGAATGAAGAGACCTTCCAAACAGGCTTCATGTGAGCAACGTGGCTGTTTATTCACCTGGGTGCAAGTGGGCTAAGGCCAAAAAGGGCATTAGCAAAGGGCAGTGGGACAGGAGTTGGTTTTATAGGTTTGGGTAGTTTTTTGGGGGTAGGGGTGTTAGAGAGTAAGTTCAGTTACACTGGTGGGGGTAGGGGCAAGGAGTATACAAGTTCAGTTACAATGGCAGGGTTGGGTGAAAGGTATTTACATTATCATGAGAACAGTTAAGATGGCAGGGTGGGGTGAGGGGCTAATGAGAAGCTCCGCTGAGCGATCAGGGACAATGGCGAACACAGGCAGAGGGTGGGAGACTTCAGCTGGAAGCAAGCAGGACTTCAGACTTTCAGGCTCCAGGCTTGCATATGGAGACCTGACAATAGTGTACTGTCAGAGGCATTCAAACCAGAGCAAATCCATCTTAAGTGAGGGCTAGGAAAATGAGGCTGGGACTTGCTGGGCTGCATGCCCAGAAAGGTAGACATTCCTACCCTCTAGATGTTTAGAGTTAAGGGAACAAATTAATAATGTTTACTAAACAGATCCAGAGTTGGGAGTGTCCAGATGTCCCAATATCTGGAGAACAAAGGCATTCCTAATTTTGCTTTAAAGATAATAAAACAGTATTGATTCTTGCAAAATATAGTAATTAAAAAATTAATCCTTTATCACAAACCCTTGTAGCAGAGCACATCTCCCATATCTATGAGTATCGTACCTAAGGTCAATTCATTCCTCCTCTTTCAAGAACATCCTACTCTGTCTGTGGAGTAGCTGTATGTTCACTTCTTTACTTTCTTTTTTAGACAATCTTGCTCTGTTGCCCGCGCTGGAGTGCAGTGGTGCGATCTCAGCTCACTGCAACCTCCACCTCCCGGATTCAAGTAATTCTCCTGCCTCAGCCTCCCAAGTAGCTGGGATTACAGGTGCCCGCCACACGCCTGGCTAACTTTTTTGTATTTTTAGTAGAGACAGGGCTTTACCATGTTGGCCAGGCTGGTCTCGAACTCCTGACCTCAGGTGATCCACCCACCTTGGCCTCCCAAAGTGCTTGGATTACAGGCTTGAGCCTCTGCACCGGACCAACAGAAATCTTAACACTGCATTTCTTTTTCTACTTATGCTACAAGAAGAATGCCTTTCTAGGAAGTCCCCTGGGAATGAATTCAACTCTAGATTTTCACCTCTTTGACAGATCTGTAAAATAGGCTGACATTTTTCCATAGCCAGTTGGAAGCCAGTTAAAAAAAGAAAAAGAAAAATTTGTTTTGTTTTTGTATTGTATTGCTTTGTTTTGAGACAGGGTCTTGCTCTATCACCCAGGCTGGAGTGCAGTGTCATAATAATTCTGACTCACTGCCACCTCTGCCTCTCAGGTTCAAGTGATTCTCTTGCATTAGCCTCCAGAGTAGCTGGGAGTACAGGTGCCTGCCACCACGCCCGGCTAATTTTTGTATTTTTAGTAGAGACAGGATTTCACCATGTTGGCCAGGCTGGTCTTGAACTCCTGGCCTCATGTGACCCGCCCACCTTGGCCTTCCAAAAAGCTGGGATTACAGACGTGAACTGTGCCCAGCCAAAAAAAAAAAAATGTTTAATAGAAAAAAATTAAAAAATAGGCTAACATTTGGAAGACTTCAGTAAGTGATGTAAAGAACATATATAGACAAGAACAACTTGTATCTCCAGCTGGAGTAAACATGTAAATCTTGTATTTGCAGTAAAGATTACAGAGTATAAATGTAATTACCTTTAAATATTTCCCAGAATAATCAGATCACCAAAAACACAAAGAAGCCAGTCATTTGTTGTATTTAACTAAGATTCATTTATTTTTCATACACAGAAAATCATATGACACCAAAATTTTAATATATGTCTACATAAAATTTAAACTTAAAAATGCAACCATTGGTATTGCTTTAACAATACTTTCTACCCAGAATATGAAAAGGACATTGTGGCCTGAGGCTCAGAGAAACAGGACACCGATGTAAATATGAACATTAGAAAATAACAGATCAAGGCCAGGCTCCATGGCTCACGCCTGTAATCCCAGGACTTTGGGAGGCTGAGGTGGGTGGATTACCTGAGGTCAGGAGCTTGAAACCAGCCCAGCCAACATGGTGAAACCCCGTATCTACTAAAAATACAAAAATTAGCCAGGCGTGGGAGCTAGCACCTGTAATCCCAGCTACTCTGGAGGCTGAGGCAGGGAGAACTGCTTGAACCCAGGAGGTGGAGATTGCAGTGAGCTGAGATCACATCGCTGCACTCCAGCCTGGGCGACAGAGTGAGTCTCAAAAAGCAATAAAAATAAATAAAATAAAAAATAAACACTCAGAAAAGCTGTTATCTGCATCTCAGTAAATTAGCTCACTGAATCTACTTTTTTTTTTTCGAGACAGGGTCTCGCTGTGTCACCCAAGTGGCAAAATTACAGCTCACTGCAGCTTCCCAGCCACAAGTGATCCGCCCGCCTCAGCCTCCTGAGTACTTGGGAATATCTGTGCGTGACATCACACCCAGCTAATTTGTTGTTGTTGTAGTAGAGTTAGGGTCTCACTATGTTTCCCAGGCTGGTCTCCAGTGCCTGGCCTCAAGTGATCCTCACACCTCAGCCTCCCAAAGTGCTAGGATTATAGGTGTGAGCCATTGTGCCCAGACCTACTTTTCTAGCACATAGCTAAAATCAGGCAGATGAAAAAACTGGTTTGGAAGGGTGAGGGGAAGAAAATAAGAACTAATTTGGAAGATACAGGACTATAGTCAGAAGGAAGGGGCATGGAGAAGAGGGAGAGCGTGTCAGAAAAGAAAGAAGCACCTGATGTTTACTCAGTTCAAAATTCTTCTTCCTAGGCTGGGCACGGTGGCTCATGCTTGTAATCCTAGCACTTTGGGAGGCTGAGATGGACAGATCACTAGGGGTCAGGCATTCGAGACCAGCCTGGATAACATGGTGCAATCCCATCTCTACTACAAATACAAAAATTAGTTGGGTGTGGTAGCGCACGCCTGTGGTCCCAGCTACTTGGGAGGCTGAGGCAGGAGAATTGCTTGAACTCAGGAGGCGGAGGTTGCAGTGAGCAAAGATCACCCCATTGCACTGCAGCCTGGGAAACAGAGTGAGACTCCATCTCAAAAATAAAAATAAATTCCTCCTGGGATGGTCACTCCTCCTTTTCTTCTCCCAGAGACCAGAGAGGATCCTCTGCGATCATCCTCTCTAAAGCAAGGCTGTGGAGTCCTTAAGTGCCCTGGCCCTTACCCTCATCACAATTATTCTGCCCTCCTGGAATATTTGAGTGGTCATGGCACAGATAGGGAGTGAGAGCAGAGAGCAGTGGGTTTGTTGGGTTGTGGACAAAGAAAGAGGAAGGAAGAAATGGATGAAAAAAGATGCAGTTAAGAGAAGGACACACAAAGCAGAAGAGGACCAGGAAAAGACAAGTTTTTACTTGATATAGACCAAAAATGTTACTCAGTTAGTAATTACTGCCTTCTATGCACTCGGTTGGCTACAGTTCACAGATCTTCATGCGTTCCTAACCTTTCAACTCCAGCACACACTTTATCTTTAAACCCCAGATTTCCCTTTTCACGTATCAGCTGTGTAAAGTATTAAAAGAAATATTTTCCATCATTTTAATTACATTAGCAGTGATTTAATTCCTTTAGATGCTAAACCTTATGGGTGAAACTGAATTAAATGTAGCCAAATGCAATGTCAAAATCTTCAGGCACAAAAACCCATTAACTTTCTAATACTCTCAGAAGATGAACCTAATTTCAAATGAAAGCTGCCTCCAGAATATATTGTTAAGCATATTCTAGATATAATTCATTTTGGCAAACATTCTGTAGAAATTCACATAACATTTTAGTGAACTAAAAGTAAGTTGCCCATGGAACAAAAAATATCTTTTCATAGCTTCAAGTGAATCTTAAAGGATGACTGACGGTCCTTGGAAGAGAAACAGTAAACAAATAAGGTTTATAGCAATGATGTATGAGTTAGAAACTGCAATTCCAGATCATCTCTCTATTAAAGACTATTTACACTTAATTTGGTCAATTGTAGTGAACAGTTGATGTGAAGTCCCTATTTAAATATAACCTGAAATACCAAAGTTAATTTTCTTTCCTTTCTTTCTTTCTTTCTTTTTTTTTGTTGAGACTGCGTCTTGCTCTGTCGCCCTAGCTGGAGTGCAGTGGCAAAGTCAAGGCTCACTGCAGCCTCCGCCTCTTGAGCTCAAGCGATCCTCCTGCGTCAGCTGGGAGGACAGGTGCAAGCTACCACACCCAGCTAATTCTGTATTTTTGGTAGAGATAGGCTTTCACCATGTTGCCCAGGTTGGTCACAAACTCCTGAGCACAAGTGATCTGCCTGCCTTGGCTTCCCAAAGTGCTGGGATTACACATGTGAGCCACCACACCTGGCCAGAAAATTTTAAACACGCACAAACTCTTGAGTGGCCTAATTCTCTCTCACCAAATCAATCACAATGCAGATAAAAGACAGTTTTTGCAGAAACAAAAAAGACTAATAAATTGTGAATGATGCATGATTTTTAATTACAAGTAAACTGGGCATATTACTTAAAGCTAAAGGGTGGTCAGTGGAATTTTCCTCTGTTAGTACTTAAATACTTTTTATATTTATTGGCTCACTACAACCTATGCCTCCCAGGTTCAAGCGATTCTCCTGCCTCAGCCACCCTAGTAGCAGAGACCAAAGGCACACGCCGCCATGTCTGGCTAATTTTTGTATTTTTAGTAGAGACGGGGTTTCACCATGTTGAGCACGCTGATCTTGAACTCCTAACCTCAAGGGATCCACCTGCCTTGGCCTTCCAAAGTGCTGGGATTACAAGCATGAGCCACCACACCCAGGCTTCTTATTATGATGATTAAAATCTCTTTTGCTCTCTCTTTCAAGAGAAACCTCATGTCATTCAATTGCATCCACTGATTTATGCAACTTTGGCCTCCTGGGCTTAAGAGATCCTCCTGCCTCAGCCTCCCAAGTAGCTGGAACTACAGGCTCACACCACCACGCTTGGCTAATTTTGCATGTTTTAGAGAAAGAGGCTCTTGTCATGTTGCCCAGGTTGATCTCAAACTCCTGGCTCAAGCAATCCACCTGCCTTGTCCTCCCAAAGCACTGGGATTATAGATATAAGCCACCACACCCAGGCCCAAGTACTTTTATACAAAATGCAAACACTGTTCTTCCATCACAAAAGGGGTAAAACAGCTTACGTAAAGTTTTGTCAGGTAGTACTTGCAATTACCTTGGGTACACTTTTTGATGTTATAATGTATCTTATTGGGGGCGGGGCATTAAAAAGGAAAAAAAAGGAAAAAAGTGAAATGTATCTTATTATTATGAAATAGTTTTTCCATTGTATTAACTACTTTTACAACAATGCAAATAACAAATTATTTTACAAACCATTTAGAAATTTCTTTACTATTGTCCCAATAATGTAAAATATATCAATGTCTATTACATTCAGATAAATTATATACTTGTGAACTATATACTTAT
>CAUYQU010072450.1:0-30921 GCA_963574635.1 Cheracebus regulus | reverse complement strand
TCCCTGCGCCTAGTCCCATTTTCACTTCCTTTGACGCTCCTAGTAGTTTTGTTAAGTCTTACCCTGTAATTTTTGCTTTTAATTTTGATACCTCTTTATGACTTAACAATAAAAAGGATGTATGGTTTTTATCAACTGTCTCCAAAATAATCTCTTGTTATGAAGGGAGTACAGTTCTTTTCATTCATACATAATGTTCAGTAGTTGCTTCCCTAACTGCAAAGGCAATCTCATTTAGTTGAGTAGCTCCTGAAAGCAGCTTTGAGTTAGAAGTATGTGTGTTACACCCCAACATTAGTGTGCTGTGTGGGGCAGTTCAACACAAATGTAACGATGTATTTTTGTGAATGAGAGTTGGCATGTCAAATGCATCCTCTAGAAAAATAGTGTTATAGTCTTAAGATTTGTTTTCTAAAGTTGATACTGTGGGTTAATTTTGTGAACAGCTTGATGTTTGGAACCTTTTTTCTTCAAAATAAACAAGTCCTTATTAAACCAGGAATTTGGAGGAAAAAAAAAAATTAGCCATTAGGCACTTAAAGAAAAACCCCCAAACCTTCAAACTTCTTATCCTTTAAGATCCTGACTTTCCTTCTAGGTCTACTCCAGGTACCCTACTCCCCTATTAACCATTCTTTATATCTGGAACACCAAATATTTTTATTTTTAAATTGCTTATATTAAAATAGTAATTTAAGATACAATTTTAAAAATGGGCTCAATTTAAAAGTCTAAGCTTCTTCAGGTTAAAAAAGTTAATAATTAAAATATGTAATTAACAAATCAAAGTGTTGAAAGGCTCACAATTAAAAAAAAAATAGCATGTGCCTCATCTCTCTTCTCCCCATCTCCGCTTTCTATTTTCCAGAGACTTTTTTTAGCTACTGAAAGCTGTTTATTCTGCTAGCAAATTCTATTTTTCTAAATAATATATATTACTAGCTACTTCTTCATTTATATATTTTAGACATTATCTCTTGACTTCTTTTTAGTAGGATTTTATCAGTTAGGATGCCTCAACTTCTAGTAATAACAATCCCGCCTAGTTTAAGAAATGAGAATTGTAGCTCAGCACAGTGGCATGTGCCTGTAGTCCCAGCTACTCAGGAGGGAAGGATCACTGGAGTCCAGGCATTCAAAAACAGCCTGGGCAACACAGGAAGACTTCTGTTTCTAAATAAATAAAAATTTGAAAAATTAACAAATAAAAAATAAAAAAAGAAATGAGAGAGAACTGCATTTATTTTCACAACTGGAAGCACAGAGTTTATAAGAAGCCTCAGAGTCAGCTTCATCCAGCAGCTCTAACTCCATTTCTCTGTGGTTCCCTCGGTTCTCTTCCCTTCTGTGTGATGTCTTCATTTTTAGATTGATTGCGTCTCTTGTGGGAGCAAAAGAGATGTAACAGTTCCTGGTTTCTCAACAGCACACCCAACACCCAGAGGGAAAGAAGAGGCTCATAAAAATAAAAAAATAAAAAAAAAAAAAAGCCCTCTCTCTGAATTTCTAAACAAACCTCTCATAACTCTTTATTCCAAATTGGGTTATATGCCCATTCTTTAACTATGTCCTATAGCCTAGGAAAAGCCATGAATTTATTGGCTTAGATCTGCCCATCCATAAATGTAGTAGAGTGGCAAACAGGATGGGATTACAAGAATCAATTTAAGTTAATCAGGGTGAACTCTAAAGCTGGACCATGTGGCCACTATCCTATGGGAGAAAGACAGAATGGAGGTTGGATTAACAATGCCAACTTCCACTATGATCATTTAGCACTCACATGCTACCTCCACCCCTACCACTCCAATAGAACTACGGTATATCAACATGTTTATTAAAATCAGTAACAATATTTACTTCATGTTGACAATAGATGGTAATAGGCTATGATGATTTTGTTTCCTTTCTGTATAATTGTTATGCTTCACTGGTAATTTGTAATTGCTTCTTAAAAATCCTACAAAATTTACTTTTAATACATCCTTAAGTTTTCCTAATGTTTCATCATATTAGTTTATCAGGGAACTTATGTATTAGTAAGGGAGAAGACAACAGACAAGACAGGTAAAATAAAGTAATCGCAAATCATGATAATTCCTACAAAGGAAATATACGGGGTAATTAGAAAAAGTAACAGAAGAAGCCCTCTTAGGAAAATGTTTTGGAAGCCTTAAAGGAAGTGACATCTGGCCTCAGACCTAAAGGATGACAAATGGCTCTATGTGTGAAAAGCCAAGGAAGCATTCCAGGAACAGAAATGACCAGAGCAAAAGCCTGCAAGTGGAGAACAATTTGGCAGGATTGAGGACAGAAAGCAAGCCAATTGGCTGGAACATAATGAGCAGGGGGGAGAATGATATGGAATGGGGTTTTGGAGAGTTAGACTGAAGTGAGATCATGCATGCTCAGATTCAGTGGAAAGGAGGTTGAAGTTTTCTGAAAAAGTCTGAAGGAATATGATTTGTTCTACATTTTTATAGACCCCTCTCTGGTTTCTATATGAGAGTGGCAGGCAGGGAAGGGACAGAGCAGAAGTGAAAGTATGAAAAACAGGCTACCATTCTCTTCCTTGTAGCAGTTCTATTGGACTGTACTTATTGGGCTATACAGATAGGTTTTTTTTAAGTTTGAACCCTTTTCAAAATGTCTAATTAGCTTATTTTATCAATGTATTGTCATTTAAAACTACGTGTTGATTTAACTGTGAAAACCCATAGGAAAACAACATGGAGAGCCAATTGTATTTCTTTTCCCTTCCTACCAAATATGTCTATTTGTCTTGGTTAATTATTCTTGAGTTATGTAAGCTCATATACTATCTCCTCTGGAAGTTTTGTTAATGGCTGTATATGAAACAATAGTTTTGCACAGTTTTTACATTCCTCTAATTAAAATGATATTAACTAGTCAGCGGAAAAAACAGAAACATGATTCATAGTAACAAATGTTAAGAAACCATAAAATTGCCCTATAACTGTTACACCAAGTCTCTAACTACTTCTAATTTCAGGTAGTTAAAAAATTAAGATGTATGGAGAACTTAAAAAATGAAGAGAGAAGTTTCTAGCCAAATGAGTATTTTTTATTTCCTCAAATTAATGTTAATACAAAATTAGTAAAAATGAATTAAAATTTAAAAAGTAATTGTTAGATGAGTGCTCACTCTATTATCAACTTTATTTCTTACTCACTTTTCTCCAGCAGTATCTGCCTCCTCAAGTCCTTTCCATGTCACAAACCCTTTCCTACCTTAAGGTCTTTGCATTCGCTTTCCTACCTACTCTTCCCACGGTTTTTCCTACAATCAGCTCCATCACATCCTTCCAGATACAGCTCAAAGAAGCTGTCTCTGACCATCCCAACTGCTCTTGCCATTTAAATGTCTCTTTACTCTTTCTGACAGTACCCTATCTTTCCTTTACAGAAACCATCCCATTATCTTTTTTTTTCTTAAGATAGAAGGACTTACTATGATGCCTAGGTGGGTCTCCACTAAAGCTCGAAAGCTCATGGGCTCAAGTAATCCTTCCCAACTCAGCCTCTCAAGTAGCTAGGACTATAGGCATGTACCACTGGACCCAGCTTCCATTTGTAATCCTGTTACTTACTTATTCATCTGTCTTTCTCCTCCTCCACTTTCAAACTAGAATGTCAACTCCAAGTGAGAAAAACCCTGACCTTAACACTGTTTTCCTAGTACTTAGCCTGAGGACAGGAAGAGAACTTTCAAGAAATATTTGAATTTACACTGCAAGCTGTGGACTCAATTTAAATTTAACTAGTTCAATTAGAGCATATATGTATTCAGCAGGAACAGGACAGTACATAATAGGCCCTTGTAATCTTAACAAGACATATTAATTGACCCACTTCCTAACCAGTTATGAGAAAATCTGGCTACACCCAATTTGGATTCCCTTTTATAGTGTCCTTCAGGTACATTTCCTAGTGAGAGACCCTGAGATTCCTCATTTGGGGCAAGGGTACTCACTTCTTGCAGGTGCAGTTTCCTTTGCATTGAAGAATGGGAGGTGCCTGACGGGTTGAGATAGTCTGTGGTCTGGGTCTACTGCAGACATTGGGGTTTTACGGCATACAACTGCTCTACTGTGAAAGATTGCCTGCCAATTTTCTTTTAGGGAGATTCCTTTTGTATTTAGTTAACGCTGAAGACCTTAGTGGGTCAGCTTTCTCCTTAAGTTGTCAATTCTTCTGAACCTCTGTTTCTTAGCAACAGCTGGGACTCTGTCCATTGACATTGTTCTCTGTTTTGGCCTCACAAGCAAACAAGAGAGTAAGTAGGCATGCCAGCTTGCCCTTTATTCATATCCCTATACACATAGTGCATTCCAATCCTAGTTGCTATTGATAGATGGTGTGAAGCATCATCATATTTCTGAGGCATGAAAAGGGATAGGCGGTAGAATATATTTTGTTGGGGGAGCAAAGGAATTAGAGTTCCTTTCTAACACTTGCACCTCCTTGAGAGTCTTATTCCTAATACTAAGATTTCACTTTCTGGTATTTGGTGTAAAAACTCTGGTATTAGAAAAAATGTGGCAAAAAAAAAAAAATGCTGCATTTAAACATGCTTCTCAAATAATCTGATCTGGTCTTACATTCTCAGACCATAGGCCATAGGCAGAAATGTCTTCCAGTAATTGTCAAATCTGCAGAGTTTGCTTCAATCTGCTTTCTTCTGGAATATTTGTTTAAAATGTCTTTCTTTTCCAATGTACTTTTCAAAACTCATATACAGTAACCAATATAACTTGACATTTAAAAATATTTGGCTATCAAATTCTCTAATACACTACTCAATGACTATACAGTCTAAGTTCTAAAACACTATGGAGAAAGTCTGGATAAAAGATTCACTGCTGCATAAAACAAACTAAGTTTCCATCTTAATGGTGGCAAGTCCACATTTAAGGTGTACCCTATCTCACCTTGAATCAGCCAGTTTTAGTTTCTCTGAGGTTTATTTGCAACCCCACTCATGGTCAAACTGAGGCAGGGCTCTTTCAGTTGCAACTGGCTGAAATCCACTCAAGCCGGATTAAGCAAAGACACAAAATTTTATTATAAGGATAAATTATCATAAATAATTCAAAGATAGGGAGCAGACCTATCTTTGCAAGCCACTAAAATCAGGAACTGAGGCAGCTACTATATCTATGTCTGATATGTCAGTACTGCTTCATGAAAGCAGACTCTGGGGTCAAACTGCCTGGGTTTTACTTATCTTTAGCATTTAATTTAAGCAAGCTTCTTAGTTTCCTTACTTGTAAGGCAAGGATTATAGTACAGGTCGAGCATCCCTCATTAAAAAATCTGAAATGCTCCAAAATCTGAAACTTATTATTATTTTTTAAATACAGCTTGGGTTTCACTAAGTTGCCCCGGCAGGTCTTGAATTCTTGGATTCAAGCAATCTTCCTGCTTCATGAAACTTCTTGAGCATCCACATGACACCACAGATGGAAAATTCCACAACTGACCTCGTATGATACATCACGTGTTTCATGCACAAAATTATGAAAACATTGTATAAAATTGCCTTCAGGCTATGTGTATAAGGTGTATATAAAACACAAAAGAATTTCATGTTTAGATTTGAGTACCCATCCCCAATATATCTAATCATATATGTGCAAATACTGCAAAATCCCAATCCTAAATACTTCTAGTTCCAATCATTTTGGATAAGAAATACTAAACCTGTACCCAACTTCATAGACTTATAGGACTTAGAACACTGGGTGACACGGTAATCTGAGATTACTCTTGTTCTGCATCACAGCTGTCAGATTCTCCACATGCTGCTTGCTACCAAACAAGGCAGCCTTGGCCTAAGTTTATATTTTCCTGGTTTAAGTGATCAGCAGTATGACAGGCTTTTCTCAATCCTAATTTTAAATTCTCAGAACAATCTGATTCATTCAGATAGGGTTCTGTTGTTCACTTAGTTAAAGCCAGAGGTGTTAGGTCACCTAATATATTCATAGCTGCTGAGGCCTATTCCTGAATGTGTGTGGATGTTTCTCAGTTGTTAGGGATCATGAATCAAGACTAAAATTTTTAAAATGTCTTTTATACTTCTCTCAGCTCAGTGATCTTCTGTTCTTTTATAGTCACAAAAAGTCCCAAAGTAAGTGACCTACTCAATATTATACAGCTAATGATAGATAAAGCTGTGGTATAAAACTAGGTCTGAAGCTGGTCCAAAGGTAGTGAGTTATCTCAATTGGATGTTCAGCCAGTTCTAGATTGAACTCGTTCTTCTACTCTTTCTCCCACATTCTCACTACTGCTCTTGACTAGTTTTAATCAAACAAACAAGGTCCAATTCCAAATCCAATATTCTTTTTACTAAATAATGCATTAGAGTTATTTATATTTATTGAGATTAGGTAGATGACCCTGTATTTAACCAAGCTCGAGAGAGAAGACTTCAAGTAGTTAATAATTGGCTTTGCTGTTTTTCTTATTATTAATAATAAAAAAAAAACCCCTGAGGTTTAACATATATAAAGTTCACAAAATTTCAATGTGCAGCTTGATGAACTTTCTCATACACATACACCGGTGTAACAACCATCCAGATCAAGGTGTACATTTCCATCACTTCAGAGGGCTCACTGTGCCCCTTCCAAGTCAATACCATCCTGACTTCCATCATCATTTAGGTTCACTTGTTTCTGAATTTCATATAAATTGAATTATATAATATGAATTCTTTTGTGTTTATTTCACCCAATGCAACACCTGTGAGATTTATCTACGTTACTGTGTGTAGCATTTTCTTTTTTATTACCAGATAATATTCAATTTTATGAATATACTTCACCTTGTTCCAGTTTGGGGCTATAATGAATCAAACTGCTATGAACATTGTTACATAAAACTTTTAGTAGGCACATATATTCATTTCTCTTAAGTATACACTCAGGAGTGAAACTGCTGAATTACAGGGTAGGCATAAATTCAACTATAATGAATACTGGCCATCAATTTTCCAAAGTGGTTGTAACCAATTTGCACCTCTATCAGCAATAAGAGTTTGTTACACTATAAACTATTTTTGTTTGTTTGTTTTTTGAGACGGAGTTTCGCTCTTGTTGCCCAGGCTGGAGTGAAATGGTGCATTCTCGGCTCACTGCAATCTCTGCCTCCTGGGTTCAAGCGATTCTCCTGTCTCAGCCTCCCAAGTAGCTGGGATTACAGGCATGTGCCACCACGTCCAGCTAATTTTTTGTATTTTTAGTAGAGATAGGGTTTCACCATGTTGGCCAGGATGGTCTCAATATCTTGACCTCGTGATCCACCCACCTTGGCCTCCCAAAGTGCTGGAATTACAGGCGTGAGCCACTGTGCCTGGCCTATAAGTTGTTTTTAACGAGAAAAATAACACTGCAATCAGTCTATTATGCTAGTCACATTTCTTTGTTCTATAAAATATATTTTATTTGAGGCTCCTTCGCTACTGGTTACAAGAAAGGGTGAGTTTTGGCTAAGCTGTTAGGTAGAGAGTAGATCTTCATTCATTAGCACTCTTACCAAATCACAACTCCAATCCATGTCAGATTTCACTGGAAAATACTAACTAGCTTGCCATTGCTTACAGCAAGTTTTTTTCAACAAGGGCACTCTTGTCATTTTGAGCCAGGTAATTCTTTGTTTTTGGGGACAGGGGAATGTGCAGTATAATGTAGGATTTTTAGCTGTATCCCTGGCCTCTAACTACTACCGATGAATAGCACCAACTCCACAAAACCCACCCACTGGGACAACCACAAAAATGTTTCCAGATTTTGGCCAAATGTTCTCTTTGGGGCGAAATCCTCCCTACTCAATGGCCATTACCAACCACTGTTTTATAAATAAGTGTCCTGTCCTCTCCACATTTCATCTAAATAAGATGTTACATCAATCAATACTGTTAATAAGATGCTGTCAATGACTTTTCAATAATGGCACATTAGAATCACCTAGGGGAGCTTTTAAAAAATGCGTATGTCAAGGCCCCACCTCAGAACCATGGAATAGAATCTCTTGATGGGGCTTGAGCATTTTTAGTGTACAAAGCCTCAGGTAATTCTAAATGTTGGCATGGCTGAGAATTATGTATCTTCTAAACATATTACTCTTCCCAAGAATATATGCTTTAAAATAGATTTCCATCAATGATTTTTCAAGCATTAGTAGAGGATAAAGTACAGATTTGTGGAATAGGAGGTTCTCAGTCTCAAATCACACCAGTTAAGTGACCACCTAACTGTAATGGTGGTACTGTTCAGTTCCTGTTTAAAAAAACAAATTCTCCCAAATCAGACTTTTAAGATATTAATGTATTTGTTTTTTAGATGATTAATATGTGTTAACCCTTCTACCTAATTCTTACATGGCAACTGGACACTATTCAACACTAACTCTTTCCATGAAGCACTCATCTTCAATAGCACAACACCCTTCTGGTATCTGTAACCCCTCCTTGTTCAGCTCATCTTCTTCTACCTAGTCAAAAATAAACTGGAATTCTTCACTGCATAAACTTAGGCTGTCTTCTAAGTCTACTTCATGAATACTCAAGACTTTAATTTTTCCCTACACACTTAATAGTTTTAATTTTCAGTCTAGACCTCACTTAGCTCTATGTTCTATCCAGAAACCTCTTAGGCAATTCAAAGGCATCAGAAATTCTTAAGTCTTAAACCAAACATAATGATCTCCCCACCTATACATCTCCAAATATATTACTATACAAGTGAATGTCATTCAGTTACAAATGTCCAGCATCCCTCTTCCCTAACCCTGCCTGAATCCAATCCTATCAAGTTTTGTCATCCTTCCCAATTCTAATTCTCTCCACTTCCATTACACTACCTTAATCTATCATGTCATTTCTAACCTCTCTTATCTGCCAAAGACTCCTGACTCAATTAGGAATACTGTATCTACTTCAACCCACATCAAATCTTTCTTTGGGATTTGTGCCTAAAGTAAAACTTTCAATTTGTCAATCCCGTCAAGCTACCACACAGTTACAAGTCCTTCAGTAGTTTCCTCGTTGTGTTGAAAAACATACTTTACTTAGCCTTTGGGCCCTGAATGGCCTATGCAGCCTCATCTTGTTCAGCTGCTATTTGCTCCAGCAGTGTCATGCTTCTTAAAATCCCTTATAGATAGGGAGGCCAGGCAATTTACTATCCAAACCTGAACACTTCTGAAAGTGAATATGGCCTGTTCTTGGCAAACTGGCAAGTGCATTGACATGATCTCTTTGACCCTAGAATTTTTGCCCATATTGTTTCTTTTACCCAGAAAGCAACTCTTATTTCCCTTTTTTGCCGGTTACCTAATTCACATTAATTCTTCAGCCCTAGATCACGTCGATCACGTCACTTCTTTGAGATTTTCCTGCCTAGGGTTATTATGGATTCTCACAGCACTGTATGTCTCTTCATACTAGTTTTCTAAGTTATGATTTTATAGTGTAACTGTTTCCCGAACTAGACTTTAACTTTGCAAGTGTTAGTTTTTGCTGTGTTATGATCCCTCCCTACTCCTAGCAGAATGTCTGGTAATACATTCTCACATTTTTATTTATTGAATGAATGTCAATACAATGCACACAGTCTCTTTGCTTAAGGATCTCATAATGTAGCATGGAAACAAATGCTATATTGTGATACAATGATATGGTGCACTTACAGAATACTCAATTCCATGTCCTAAAAGGGAGGTCAGAGAGTTGTCTAACAAGTCTCATACGTTGTCAGCACAATTGTGTCAGGGTGCTCAACAGTTCTTGAGCATTTACTTAAATGAACTTACAAAAGATTGACCCATAAGATAAATGGGCTATATCCATTTACAATGAGAGATACCTTTCCAGTGACCTGAAGAAGTATCTAGAGTGTTAAGTGTCTAATAGGAATGATGGGAGGCAATACTGAGATCAGTCAATGCAAACACTAATTAACTAAAATATTAGGAGTATATGATATGTACATATATGTTCATATCCATGTAAGTTTAGTTTACAAATATATGTGGTATATAAGCAGGGGAGTGATTTAATTAGATTTCAAGTTTGAAGGAAACCTAAAGGTTAAGCTGAAGGGAAAAATGTAGAAAAAAATAGAGGCCTAAACTAAGCCCGGTAGTAGGATTGAAAAAGAAAGGATGAATACAAAATTTCTGCAAAAAATGGGTGGTATTTTCCCTGCAAATACTCAAATATCCCTGAGTATTTGCAGGGAATTAGTTTCAGGACCCCCATTTACCAAAACCTGAAGATGCTCAAGTCCCTTACAGTTGAATCTCTGGACTGAAAGTTACAGAGGACCAACAGTATTTGGACAGCAGTGAATAAAGAATCTGGGTGAGGGTCGGCACAGTGGGTCACTCCAGTAATCCCAGCACTCTGGGAGGCTGAGGCGGGTGGATCATGCAAGGTCAGAAGCTCAACACCAGCCTGGCCAATGTGATGAAATCCCATCTCTACTAGAAATACAAAAAATCAGCCGGGCGTGGTGACTTGTGCCTGTAGTCCCACCTACTTGGAAGGTTAAGGCACAAGAATCACCTGAACCTGGGAGGCAAAGGTTATTAAATAAATAAACAAATAAATTAATTAAACAATCTGGGCAAGGAAAGGAGTGAGAGCATCAATGCACCAATTCAATATTTTTGAGGTTGGCTACTTAACCTTTTTCCTTACTCTGTGTGCACATTTAATTTTTTCAGTAGAGGATGGAATCTTTGTACCTTCTTTAATGTCTATTAGATTTTATACATACTTGCTTTATAGTATCATCTCTAAGAATTTTGTTTGAAATTTAGCTTTTAGTGATTCAATAATCTTTTAGTCAAAATCCCCAAATACAGTGGCCATAAACAAGGTGGATGAGTTACAAGGTAGATGAGCTCCTGGTGGATATCAGAATAATCTGGGAAACTTCCCAAATACTACCTAGAACCTAGAAATTCTGCATAATAGAAGAGGGGAAGAATAGGAGTGTCAGGCACATGTAATTACAACAGAATTTTCCAGGTGACTGAGTCCTATCCCTTCCTCAACGTTGGGAATCAAAGCTCCTCTAATTTCTTATTAGGAAAACAGAAAATGTACAGTAAATCTTCACTAGAAGATGACTTAGGATTTCATGGGTTGTATTCAGAGGACTTTGTAAATTTAAGAATCATATTGGAAAGTCTTCCTCTGGTTTGGCAAGGACATGGGTGATACTGTCATAGGTTGAGATTCTAGGGTATTTTAATACTGTCCTGATTGTTTTTGTGGCTTATCATATGCAAATCCTCCAGGCAACAAAAACATAATTATGTAATTAAAACTGTAACCCTGACATCCAAAACACAAATAGAGGAGCAAGTTATCCTGTGTATGTTAGATATTTCACAATTCTGGATATGTGGTTCCCAGTCTATCCCCACCTAAGGATACCCATTTAGTACTTGGCCTAGTGAAGCATATAGAATTAAGGATCCACAAAATGCCATCTTAGGTTCTGTAAAAGTAATATTCTTTCCAAAGAATAAGAAATTTTAGAAACGGGAACTTAAATAGTAACAAAAGCCTCCTGGTTGATGTTAATTATGTGGAATTTTTCGTTAGTCCTATATTGAGATTATCAACTGTTTGGCTATTGTTTTAGTATCAGTAAGCAGAGATAAAGCCAGTTTATTCAAATAAAGTGAAACTGCAAATGTAACTACATCCATAACAAAATTATCAAAAAGTACCTTTGGATTAACTACATGCTTTTTTAAAAAAATGAACTGGCAAGACTGTTGCAATTTTCCACCTAGTGTGTACTTCTGTGAAGCAATAAAGTACGATTTTACTCGAAATCTAAATCTCCAAGGTTCAACATTTTATTACAAATTGGGCAAGATATTTTTTCGAATAGCATGTTTGATGGCACAATTGGTAGTAAAAAAACAAAAAACCGGTCTCGTGCTTTCAGAAAACGTAAAGTAGACTGTATATACAGTAATTCTTTTCATAAGACAATGATAAAATGTCAGAGTTGTAACTGAGGACTTTATTAACTGAACTATACTTCTGATTACAACAGTCTTTATATGTTAATGGTTAGTTTCTCTGTAGAAATTAGAGGCAAAGGAAGTTCCTATCATTAAGGATATTTACATAAAGCTTAATATGAAAAATTAGCACTCAGTTCATAACTTTAGGGACTTCAGAAATGAAGATTTGTATGATCTTATTATTCCTCACAACTCAGAATGAAAGCTATCTACTATTGCAAAGGATGGTAGTGTTCCATTTAGTTTTGCTATTCAATTATTGCTCACAGATAACGTTTTCAAAAAGGCCATAGACGTCTGTTTGCTTTCATCTACTCCTCCAAGTGAATATACCCTTCAATATGTAGTAAATACATATGTGAAGTTATGTTTTGAGATTTCTTTGAAGGCTTTGAACCAAACTGTTTAAACAGCTGGTAGCCTAAAACTCTGGAATATTTCCCACAAAGGAAAAATAATTATTTGGGGAATGCACTTACTGCAATCAAACTCATTTGAGTTGGAAAATGGGCCTTTACACCAAATCCAATAACTTAACAATGGGATTAGAAGATTTTAAAAATTATTAACCTCCGTCGCTGGGCGCTGTAGCTCACGCCTGTAATTCCAGCAGTTTGGTAGACAGAGGCAGGTGGATTGCTTGAGCTCAGGAGTTCGAGACCAACCTAGTAACACGGCAAAACCCCGCCTCTATAAATACAAAAAAAACCACCAAAAATCATTAACCTCGAGTGAGTCAAGTCGATCTGCAGACTGAAAAAAACGAAGTGAAACAATTCTGATTTAAAAAACAATGTTTTCAAAAAACAGGGTAAAGCGGGTACACAATCATACTTAAAAAGATGTTTCCAACACATTGAAAGTTAAATACTTTCAATTACAGTTATGATAGAAACTGTCAACTAAAAGGCACAAAGTTAAGCTGAGACAGTTATTAACATCCCTCGAGTAGCGTTTTTTGTTGCGATTCGGCGCCGCACCCTTCACCCCGCCCTCTGGGGAGGAACCTAGAAAGGAAGGGTGGTACATTTCTAAATCAGGCCAGCCACACATGAATGAAGCAGCATCGCAGGCTGTCAACAACCGGGTCTCTATTTTCTCTCCTCCTCAGGAGCCCCGCCCGTGCGAGACATCAGCTCCCGAGGGAGCGTCAGTCGCAGATCGCCCAGGCGTAAGAGGTGGCGAGAGAGCACCACGGTTGCCAACAGTTGGCGTTCCCAGGTTGCCCGGTGTGACGCAGCAGCCCCCGCCCGGGCCCTGCGGTCTGGCGATCCGACGCAGCCGAGGCCTGTGCTACCGACCGACCCTTCGCGCGACTGGGCCCTTTAGGCTTATTCAGCGCTGCCCTTCCGCGGCTTCCCAAGTCCCATTCCTCTCCCCATCCCCGTTCCTCCCCAGTTCCTTTTCAGTCTCCGCCGCGACGTCCTTGCGCAACCATCCCGAGTCACATTAGCGCCCATACCCGCACGGAGCGAGCCTGCAGCTCCCAGTTCCCGGAATTCAACGCCGGGCCACTAAGGGCGGGTACCCAAGCGAAGATCAGCGCACTACGGCCGCGGCCAGAGTCCGGCGGCCTCCGCGCAGCCTGCGTGCGCACTCCCATTCCTGCGCGTGCGCGCACTCGCCCTTTGCCCGCCCCAGCACCAATCGCTTTTTTCCTACGCCCACGACTCTTCTACGTAGTCCCTCCCGCCGCCCGCGCGCGAGCAGAAAGGGTTTGGCGTGCGCGCGCGCACCCGCCCGCTCGCCCTTCTCGGGCTCGGTCAGGAAGGGGAGTGAACACAGGCGCTTACGTCGCGCGGGAGGCGGAGGCGACGGCGACTTCGGTGGCGGCAGCGGCTACGACGGAGACGGTTGCGCTCGCTCGCTCTCTCGGCGTCATGGCGGCTGCCGGGGGCAGATAAGCGGCGGGAGCGGGAGCGCGCGCGCGACGGCGGCGGCGACGACTCGTTACTTCTAGCTCTTGCTGCCCTCGCCTTTGGTGCTTCAATAATGAATTGATTGTTGGACCCACTTCGCAGGGGATCGCGCATTGGTGCCGCGGGCCGGGGCTTCCCCTTCCCCTCCGCGTCTTTCCCCTTCCCCCTCCCTCACACGGACTCTTGCTTACCCCTAGACGCCCGGAGCCCTAGGACTCGGCGGCGGAGATCCTGGGCGCGGGGGAGGCCGTCGACCGGAGTCGGCTCCCTCCGCCCCGCCAAGCCCGCCGGTAAGAAAGGGGACGGCGGGGAGGACAGGAGCCGGCCGGGTGGAGGGCGGGCGCGGCGCGGTGCCCGGGCGGCGGCCCAGCGGCCGGGCGAAGGCCGGGCGGCTCTGTGAGGGCCGGTGGCGGTGTACGGGCCCGGCTCGCAGGGGGCGTGTGAGCGGCGAGCACAGGCCGGCGGCCGCAGAGCGCATCCTCGCGCTGGCCTGGCGGCCCTGCCAGTGCCTCTTGAGCGTGGTGCCGACCGGGCCGCGAGAGGAGACTCGTGGATGGCGAGCACTTAGGTGGTGCGTCGGTCCTGCGGCGACCCGGGCTCCCAGCACGTGGGGAGCGGCGGGGAGGGGGAGGGGGAGGGGGCGGCGGCTCGGGCGAGCCTGGGAGGGCGCGGGGCGGGTCTGCGGGAAGTTTGAGGCGGGAAGAGGGACTCCCGGACCGGGAAGGAGGCCCTGGGAGAGGGGGGCAGGTCCGCGAGGGAGGCTGATTGGAGCGCTTTGGATGGATGAGCGAGGAGGATGGTTTCCAAACCCCTTTAGAGTACCGCTTTAAAAACTTATCAGGAGCAGAGCAACTGCTAAAAGACAGGATTGAAGAGGTTTAATAACTTAGGGTATTCATTGTTGAGATACTTGAGAGGACGAAGAGCTGTGTGCACTTGGAGCTTCAAAACTAGGGTTGTGAAAAGGGTCTCAGGACTTACTCGGATAAGGGAGATTGAGGGGGGAAAGGAAGTTAAAATGTTCAGAGAAAGCCATTTTGAGGGACGTAAAGAAGGTGAAAAGGAACGAAAAGGGGAGTGAACTTTTTAAACGAAGAAACGGGAAAGGCAGTTTGTTAGCATACTTAGATTTTTAAGACTTAATTGTTCAGTAAGGTTCTTTGACTAGGGTTGAGATTAATATTTAACATTAGGAATACATGTGTTGAGTAGAATGATTACTTTTTAGATAACCTGTTCTTGCAGAGTCTATTGGACTGTAGTCTAGAGAATTAACATCCTGATCCAGATGCAGACTTTGCTATGATTGAGTTGGTAACAGTCTGTTTCCCTCCCTCTTTTGTGGAATGGAAATAATCGTAGGAGTGAATTCTCTTTGCTGAGGTCGGAGGACAGCTCTGCTCTCAGTTGGCTGTCTCGGTACTTTCTGGCTGGGGAAGGATCTGACGTCTCCTTCCCCCGCTTCTTCCTCTCCCTCCCCTGCCAGAGATCTCCTTTGTTTATTCGTGGATGACTTGTAGGTAATTCTCCAGTGCTGTACTGAAATCTTGAAAGGTGGAAATGGTGTGCCTTGGATCATTATTCTTGCCCCAAATCTTTTACTAAAGAAATCAGATATAGTGTATATTCTATTACCTTTTTTTTTTCTGCAGAATAAAAACCAAGTGAAAAACTGGATAAGTATTTTTAAAATTTTATACCACTCGCCGTTTACCTGTGAAAGAACATATTTATTTGGACTTAGGCATTTTTGTTGAGATGATGTGATACCTTTTATTTGCCTGTTCCTCCCATGGGAGCATTTTCAAAACTTTCTCACTCAGG
Organism: Cheracebus regulus; assembly: GCA_963574635.1. Classification (NCBI taxonomy): domain Eukaryota; kingdom Metazoa; phylum Chordata; class Mammalia; order Primates; family Pitheciidae; genus Cheracebus; species Cheracebus regulus. The sequence continues at coordinate 15,100 of CAUYQU010072450.1, read as the reverse complement.
TATATGAAGTTGTTAGTGATAGGAATGAGAGCTTGATCAAAGGTAACCTTTTCCCTCCCTCACTTATTTGACCAAGTTATCTAATAAGACTCCGTTATCTACTCTTGGGATGTATGTATGGATTACCACCTTGCTTTAGTAGTCAATATATATAAACATTGTTAGACAGTTGCAATTAGTCTCTAAAACTCTTATCGCTCCACAAATACTTTAATTTCTTCTGTCCAAAGTATATTAGCAGTAGCATACTAAATGCTAGTTAGTAGTCAGGTCCAGAGTGTAGTTACTAGATATCTAGATATTTTAAGTATTTAGTAAAACGCCCCCACTTCTTCCGTACCACTTCTAATCTAATTGGCCTGCGTAGATCTGTACGTTTTAAACAGGACATATTTACCTTTTTTCTGCAGGAAGTTTTCTTAATTTGTTAATATATTTTCTTTAGGTGAATCAAAGGAGAGTCCCAGAAAACCTGTGAATGTTGAAGAAAATTCATCTGTGAATTTTTATATTCAAGGAGGAGTTAGTATTTATACTCATCTTTTAAACCGGGAAGATTTATATTTTACTTTAAAACTTCTTGATAATTTACAATGAATGGACACAGTGATGAAGAAAGTGTTAGAAACAGTAGTGGGGAATCAAGGTAAGCACTTTATTATCAGTTGTTTTCTATGAAGAGAATTGAAAACTTGACTATTTTTTCTTTATTTTTGTTATTGTTTAGTTTTCCTTATAGGTAGCAGAGTTTTCAGGTTTTCCTCTTAACTATTCAATACTAAAAGAATTCTAATATACAAAGCTTTTTTCGTAATACAAATTTAATTTTTTTTATTCAGATGCACAGTAGGTCTTAAATATAGAAAGTTCTCGTTTATTAAAATCTATTTGGAAGTTTATATTTGAGCTAATTAAACTGAAGCACGTAAAAAAGAGATTTAAATTATTTTGTTAGTGAAATTTCTAGACGAAGGCAATAAGAATTTTTTCACTCATCTTTTTCCTGCATTTTTTCTTCTGTACCTGTACTGTCAAATGTGGTAACCACTAGCCACATGTGGCTATTTAAACTTCGTTGACAAAATATTCAAAATTCACTTAGTCGTATTAGATACATTTCAGGTGCTGAATAATCACATGTGGCTAGTGGCTTCCATATTGGACAGCCCATAGAAAACATTCTGTCACTGCAGAAAATTTTAGACAGTGCTGAACCAGACATTTGTTGAAATACTACTGCAGCCCTGTTTTATTTTCAGATTGGAGTTTTAATTATCTGGGAAGGAGTTAAGTGTTCTTGCTTGGGTCATGTGTTTGCAAAGAAGATTCTTCAAATTCTGTAGCTCCCAAATTTTGAGTTATCTGTACATTAATTTACAATCCATGTAGTTATATGCACTTACCTCATATAGAAATTAGGAATGTGGGCATTGGAGTCAGACTGTCTGTTTACTTATCCCAGTTCTACCTCTTATTAGTTGTGTGAATTAGGGCAAATTACTTAATCTCTGATGTTCTGATTTTTGCCCCATGCAGAGGGGATTACACTATTGTTTATCTTATTTAAAATTCATGGCTGAGCTTGGTGGATCATGCTTGTAATCACAGCACTTTGAGAGGCAGAGGCAGGAGGATCACTTGACCTCAGGAGTTGGAGACCAACTTAGGCCACATAATGAGACCTGGTCTCTAATTTATAAAAAATAAAAAAAATTGAGGCTTGAGATGCTTCATGTAAAGGGCTTAAAATATTTTCTGATATAATGAGCAGTGAATATATTTGCTTATGATCAGCATGTTTTGTGTAACACAGGATATTATATAACAAAAGCATTAATTACAGTGATTGAAAAATGGGGGTGGACAAGAAACAGGAAAGTTTTGGCAATTAGGAAGATTAAGAAAAGATGTTAGATAGAAAACTAAGTAGTGGTATTTATATTTAATCTGAAATTTGGAATTTTCTTTTTTTTTTTTTTTCTTTTTTGAGACAAGAGTCTCACTCTGTCACTCAGGGTGGAGTGCAGTGGCTCAGTCTCGGCTTACTGCAACCTCCATCTCCCTGGTTCAAGCAATTCCCCTGCCTCAGCCTCCCGAGTAGCTGGGATTACAGGTACATGCCACAACACCCAGCTAATTTTTTTGTATTAAGACAGCCTTCCCCTGTCACCCAGGCTGGAGTGCAGTGGTGTGATCTTGGCTCACTACAACCTCCACCTCCCAGGTTCAAGTGATTCTCCTTCCTCATCCTTGAGTAGCTGGGTTTACAGGCGCTGGCCACCACCACAGCTGATTTTTGTATTTTTTTGTAGAGATGGGGTTTTGCCATGTTGGCCAGGCTGGTCTCGAACTCAAGTGATCCACCTGCCTCGGTCTCCCAAAGTGTGGGATTACAGATGTGAGCCACTACACCAGCCTGACACTTGGAATTTTCTGACCTTGCTAGGTATACGTTAGTTTATCAGCTTTCCTAGGTACTGTTTAGATAAACAAGAACATCATAGAGAATAAAATAAGGAACAGTTATGGAAGGCAGCATTATTTAACAGGTGTTGGTCTAGGAGCTATAAAACCTGAGTTGATGCTATCTCTGCATTACTTAGATCTCATATGATTGCCTCAACTCTAAGGATTGAACTGATAATTGAAGTTTCATCTTAATTACAAAGTGCATCGTAAACTTTCAAACAGTCAAGTTTTGCGACAATCACCAGAGTTGAGGTTTAATTTAAAGACTTTTGAATCTCAGCTTTTATTCAGATCTCTATAGGTAAACTCACTACTGACTATAGTTAAGTAAATGGAAGAGTCATATTGTCCACTCAAAATTTTCTTTTTCTTTTCTTTTTTTTTTTTTTGAGAGGGCCTCACTCTGTCTCCTAGGCTGAGGTACAGTTGTGCAGCTCACAGCAGCCTCTGCCTCCACCTCCTGGGCTCAAATGATTTTCCTACCTCAGCCTCCTGACAGGTGTGCATGCCACCATGCTCAGCTAATTTTAAAATTTTTTGTAGAGATGAGGTCTCACCATATTGCCTTTGCTGGTCTCGAACTCATGGGCTCAAGCAGTCCTCCCAACTTGGCCTCCCAATGTGCTTGGATTACAGGTGTGAGCCACCATACCCGGCCTCACATTTTCTTACTCATAGTTGCAGTGAAATGGTTAGTAGGTAGAAATATCTAAAGGAATCACAGGAACCAAACTACTCATAAAATAAGAAATAAGAATCTTGAGAGTAAATCCTCTTGGTGGATATGGAGACATATCATGTGCTAGTATATACCTCTTCCAGTATTTTATGTTTTTCTGCCGTATCTAAAGTGAGGAGGAATAATAAGTCCAATTTGGTAGTACAGGTAGAAAAACTTGTGAAATCAAATTTAAGGAATGTTACAATGCATACGCAAATAATTGCAAAGCTTATTTCTTTAATTATGCTGGGTTCTTAATTCTACCATACAGGTTTTGTTTGCTTCTGAAAAATGTGATTATCAAGTTATCTAGTTTTTACAACTGCTTTGGAGTTTTTCAGGTGGGAGACCTTCTGTTTTGCTTTCATTTTCTTTCTTACTAGTGCTCTGCTCTGCTCTGCTGTCATTAACACTCGGTTCCCACTCCCTTCCTGAGAAGCTTTTGTCATAAGGCAAAGAAGGGAGATTGTGCCTAGTTAAAAGACTGAGAAGGTGAGCTTTAGAGGTAGAGGGATTTTCTTGAAAATAAACAAAAGTTTCTATAACTGTGAATATTAATACAGAGTACCTTTTTTCTCTTTTTTTGAGCCAGAGTCTTGAGCTGTTGCCCAGGCTGGAGTGCAGTGGCATGACCTTGGCTCACTGCGACCTCTGCCTCCCGGGTTCAAGCAATCCTCCTGCCTCAGCCTCCTGAGTAGCTAGGACTACAGGCGTGTGCCACTGCATCTGGCTAATTTTTGTATTTTTAGCACAGATGGGGTTTCATAATGTTGGCCAGGCTGGTCTTGAACTCCTGACCTCAGGTGATCGTCCTGCCTCGGACTCCCAAAGCACTGGGGATTATAGGCATGAGCCATTACACCTGGCCCCTAATATAATTAGATGAGAAATATACTTTGTTTTTAAAGTTGATACTCATTATAAGTAGTTTTTTAAAGTAAATTTTGGCTTTTTATTGGCTAGAATTCTAAAATGTATTTTTGCTTCAGAATTTCCTTTTTGAAAATTTATTAAATGGAATAGAATTCAGATTTCATTTGGCATTTGAGGTTGGTACAGTTAGCTTTCTTTTGAAAAAAAAAATTATTTTAAGTGTTCTTTCTGTCTAGAGAGCTCTCTATAACTGTTAAGGGAAAAATAATACACAGGAAAAGATGTCTCTTTGGCAATGATATTGCTGACAGTCTTGAAATTTATTTACTAAGAAATGTGGGCCAGGATGCACCTGTATAACAGTTACAGCTCAACACAAAGTTTTATATAACTGAAGTTAGGCTTTTTAAAGATAATGCTGGAAGATTTCAAAGCATCAATTTGCAGCTGTGTGGATTTGTGGTGGTATTTGCAACCAAATTTTTCAAATCCTGGTAGACTTTTTTTTTAGTTTTAAAGTTACCTTGAGTGATGATTTTCTTCAGGAATGGATATATGATTGAAGATCAGAATGATATATGACTTTCAAAGATATTACTTTTCTGTATATAATTGTAAGATAATGTGTGGGCAAACATTAATGTGAGGTTTCCCCTTTTGCTCTGCTTAAATAGTTGCTTATTTAAGATATTGATGACTGATTGGGTTATAGATGGTGCAGTTCAGTGTTTTAGAATGAGAATTTCTTTGTGATAAAGAAATGGAGAAAATGTTTAAACTTTTTTTTTTTAATGGGAAATATTTAAAACTACAGAAATAGGAAAGCTGCTCCAGTTGTGATCTGTGGACCAGCAGTGTTGGCATCACCTGGGAGCTTATGATAACTGTAGGGCCTTGGACCTCATCGGAGACCTACTGAATGAGAATCGTCATTTTAACAGGATTCCCATGTGATTCTTATGTTTTAAGTTCATATACATTTATATGAAGCTATTCATCTGGAGTCGTAGCATCTTGCCACTTTTTTTGTTATTGATGTTGTTACATATGGTTTTAATTTTCTGGGAACCTCCAGTGAACTGTGTCTTGAGCCAGAATAGCAAGAAGGTAGGTAAGCTTCATTTTTCTGGAAACAGTAGCAATGGAAACCAGTGATTATTGAGCTCTTATTCTGCCTTAACCTAGCATGAGGCACATAGGGCATTGTGCATTACTTGAATTATCACAGTTCATCCTCACAAAACTCTATTGATGTATACAGTGTTATGATTCCCACTTTCCAGATGGGGAAATAAGATTTATAGCCATTTAAAAAAAATTTTTTTTAAAAAACCATTACCTAAACTCTATGCTTTACCTGGATTTCATTGATTTTTTTCCCTTTAACTCCTTCTTTTCTGTTGTAGCATTAAATCCAGAGTATCACATTGCATTTAGTTGTCAAATCTCCCCAGTCTCCTTTCATCTTTGAGATTTTCTAAATCTTTCCTTAGTTTTTATGATCTAAACAGTCTTAAGAAATACTGGCCACGTGTCCTGTAGAATATCTTGAAATCTTGGTTTGTCTGTTGTTGTTTTGTTTTGTTTTGTTTTGAGATGTAGTCTTACTCTGTCGCCCAGGCTGAAGTGCAATGGCGTGATCTCGGCTTACTACAACCTCTGCCTCCTGGGTTCAAGCGACTCCCCTGCCATAGCCTCCTGAGTAGCTGGGACTACAGGTGTATACCACCATGCCTGGTTAATTTTTGTATTTTTATTAGAGACTGAACCAGAATTTCCATTTTAGCAAGATTCCCAGGAGAACTGTATTCATGTTAAATTCATATGTATGTATACAAAGCTATTCACCTATAGTCATTCAGCGTCTTGTCATGTTTTAAAGTTATAAATTAACTTCAAGAAAGATTACTATAATCTAGGGGTGATAATGGAATAGCCAGTCTAAATATACAATTGAGTATATTGAAATTTGTGGGGCCAAATGGGCATGTAAGCGAGGTAAAAAAAAAAATAGAGGGTAAATTACTAGTGTCATGTAATGAGCTATTTGGAAACTTTTCATATCGTGCTTTAACATTTATAATTTTAATGATGAGAAATGATGTAGTTTGAAAAGAAAGGAAGAACAAATGGTATATATTCAGAAGGGTGATGGAAAGGAAGATTTTTATGGAAGTCATAGTCCCCCAATAAAGAAGGACAAGTCCCCTAATAAGGAGAATGTGTTGGACATCTTAACTTTGCAGTTCTTTACCCAAGATTCATTCATTCTTAGAAGTTTTTGTGTGATTTAGTTCCAGGTGAAGGAAGGAGAAAAAAGGAAGCATAGCAGAATAAGTACTACCCTTGGGGAGTGCATTCACCGTGTGAATGGTTTGAAACCACTAGTTTTAGGGAGAGATTCCAGGAATCTTGTGCTAGTATCAACTTGTATATGTGACTGAGCAAATTGGTGTTATGATTTGAAAATACATGATCTATCACTATGATATAAGGTGACTGTTCTGTCAAAAGTCAACTTTAAATGTTAAATTGCACTCAAGTTTCTTTGGTGTAGATAGATTAAGATCTAAGTTATTGAGATTAAAATATGTAGAGACAAAGCTGGAGATGTGCAAAGTTCTGTTCCAACAGTACTGACTTCTGGAATTGCGTATCCACAATATCTCTCAGCACTGAGGCATAAGGCACAAGAATAGTGGGATACTCGTTTCTTAATGAAGTTGACTCCCAATAGCTATTTCTCAGTTCTACTGTTGTTGCTTTCAGAAATACAAGTGTTTGTTTTCATAATGATTGATCAATTACTATGTGGTAGGTACCATGAGATTCTAAAATTTGAGTTCCTTTAAAGCTTATAATCAAGAAAGAGATAAAAAGGCTTCAAAAATACATGTATGTATCAGGTGGATGCCGTAAATGCAGAGACATATCAAAATCTTTGCTAGTTCAAATGTAAGAGTGAAGTTTGATCATAAGGACAAGTATCAAGCCCAGTATTAAAATGAAGAGGTTTTTTTGTTTGTTTCTTTGTTTTTGGAGGGAGCATTTAAAACCATGATAATCTAAATTTCATGTATGTTAAAAATGTCCTGGTAATGTGACTTCAGAGGTAAGGCATTTTGATAGGCTTAGGCAAAAAGCCGAGTAATTTAATTTTTATACTGAAGAAAAGTATGTTAGTAGAAGATAATGAGTCCTAGGGCCAAGAGTTTTTATGTCAAGGGATGGGGCCATTGGAAAAGAGTCAAGTAACAGTCTAAATTCCCACAAGCCTAAAACAAGGAATCTTCTTGTTTTTGTGCTTGAGATTGCTTATTGTTACTTCTATGATACTGTTGTTATAGTTCTAAATGACTCAGTCCTCAGTTACATTAGTAAAAGGTAGGGCTTTGATGTGAAAGGAAAATTTATAAGAAAAGAATTAGAATTGTAAATTGGGTACCAAAATTCTAAATAATCTTTTATCTATTCCAGTTTTAGGATGTATTTAGTACTGAAAGATTATCCAGCAATCTAGTGTCTGATACATACTACATTATTTATTTCACTTTTTTTGTTTTTAAAAAAAGATGCGGTTTCACCATGATGGCGAGGCTGGTCTTGAACTCCTGACCTCAGGTGATCCACCCACCTCGGCCTCCCAAAGTGCTAGGATTACAGGCATGAGCCACTACGCCCGGCCTTATTTCACTTTTTAAACCAAATGACTCACAGTAAAAGTTTTTTCTTAGATGCAGTACACACCCCATAGGTATATGCAGACAGGTGAAATACTAAATAACAAATAAATAATTGTGTTTAAAATTATATATTGCTGGTAACTTCATTTTTTTGGTAACAGTATTCACTAAAGTAATTTAAAAGCATGTAAATATTTAAGACTTTTTTTTTTTTGAGACTGAATTTTGCTGTGTCGCCCAGGCTGGAGTGCAGTGGCGCGATCTTGGCTCACTGCAACCTCTGCCTCCCGGGTTCAAGCTATTCTCCTGCTACAGTCTCCTGAGAGGCTGGGATTACAGGTGCGCACCACCACCCCTGGCTAATTTTTGTATTAAAGCCTTTTTTAAAAAGCAAACTAAATATCAATAATCTCTTTAAAATTGAACATTTGTTTGTTTATTTATTTATTTATTTTGAGACAGAGTTTTGCTCTTGTTGCCCAGTCTGGAATGCAGTGGTTCAATAACAGCTCACTGCAGCCTCTACCTTATGGGGTTAAGTGATTCACCTGCCTCAGCCTCCCATATAACTTTTATATGTATCTTATGAAACTATTATTCAGTGACTCTTAAATGTACGTATACATAGCCCTTATTTCTCATCTGGTCATTTTCTGCTTACTAGAAAATACTTACTTTTGAATTTACCCCATGTTCAACGTAACTAAATAATCATCTTTGAAATTAGTCATGCTAAAAGTTACTCTTCCTAGTGTCTTTCCACTTTTAGCAATTTTAATTTCTTCAGTTAGAAACTTTAAGGCGATAGGATCATATTGTACTTTAAGAAGAGTTAATAATACATTTTTGTCTTGGATTGGTAGATTAGAATGCTGAAAAGAACTGTTGTTTTTGCTGGTGAGTGCCTAACAAAGCAGTGGAACTACTTGGTTTTCAGAGTTATGCAGATGAGATGTTTGCCGAAACCTTCGTAGCTTTTATTTGTTTTGTTTCATCAAACTTTTTATTTGTGTTTATGTGTGTGTATACTGCATCATGATATAAAATGTATTATATAGGTGATGGTCCAAAAAGGTGAAAGCCATTGCTTGACCGGCCACTAATTTTTAAAACTTAGCATTTAGTCATTGCCTGCTACTTTCCAGATTCTTTCTGCAGTCATGCTGAAGTGGACAGTGGTCTATACAATAACTAAAATAAAGGCCCTGACTTAATAATTTTCAAGACATAGCTAAGAGATACATATATATGTAACTAATTGTAATATTGTGAAGGAATTATTAATAACATGAGCAAAATATCGTGGGAACATGAACTAGAGCAATGATCTGTGCCTGGAGAAACCAGGGAATGACTACCTAAAGGACATGGTTTTGAACAGTTTTATTTTTGAATAGTCTTGAAGAGTGAAAAGTTTTATCGATTGTTTTGGAGTGAAAATATTCTTCAGACAGAAAAGTATGGAGAAAGGTACAGATGCTGAGTTCTAAAATCACTCCCCACAAAATCATGCCTGTGATTGCATTTCCCCCATTTCCAGTTCCTCAATCAGGAATTGGACCAGTTTTATTTTTCTTATTTTATTTTATTTTTTTGAGATTGAGTCTTGCTGTGTTGCCAGGCTGGAGTGCAGTGGCGCAGTCTTGGCTCACTGCAACGTCTGCCTCCCGGGTTCAAGCTATTCTCCTGCCTCAGCCTTCGAGTAGCTGGGATTACAGGCGTGTGCCACCACATCTAGCTAATTTTTTTGTATTTTTAGTAGAGATGGGGTTTCACCATGTTGGCCAGGATGGTCTCAATCTCTTGACCTCATGATCTGCCCACCTTGGCCTCCCAAAATGCTAGGATTGCAGGCGTGAGCCACCATGCCCAGTCTATTTTATCTTTTTGCTTTCACTTGAAGTATTTCTTTTTTTCTATGGCATTTTGTTCTAATAGAAACTCTAGCTCAATACCCATTAGTTGAGGAGATGAGCAAGTGATTTAAAATTGTGTATGTATAAAACCTGTTCTTTCCAAAATGTTTATTTCACAAATGTTAGTACAGTGTGTTAGCTAGAGAAACAGGATACTATATTAGAGACCTCAAAACCCAAGGGCTTAAATATAACTGCTTATTTCACTCTCAGGTAAGTGAGTTCTGTCCTTTAAGATTATCCAGTTCCTCTGGCTAGTGAACACCCTTGCTCTTCTTAATGTATGGCTTCTGATAATCTAGTGGTTGCCCTTTTCAGCTAGCAGGGAGGAGATACAAAGTGGGAGGATTTAAGGCAAGCCACTTCATTTTTAAGGCTGTGATGTAGAAATCACACATCACCATCGCTTCTAGCTGTATCTCGTTGGCCAGAACCTACTCACATGACTACACTGAACTGTAGAAGATACTGAGAAAGCTAATCTTGAGCTGGGTGGGCATGTGTCAACCAAAACTGGGGGGGATGGTTATTAATACTATAGGAGAGACAAAATAGGTACTGGGTGGATGGGGAGGAGCACATTTTCTGCCACAAACATTAATAGATTTTTTTTAAATAAACTACTCTCCTAAGAAGTTAGTGGCTTTCGTTTTTCTGGACTTCCTTTCAGTTCTCCATATGTATTCGTAATTTGTATACTTGTTAAGGTGTTGGCATTTATTTACACAGCCTTCACTGAGCCTCTATTTTTTATAATTTGAAAATAAAAGGATTAAATAAAAACCTACTGACACATAGTACCAACTAATAACATCATATTTTCTTTTTTATTAAATAATTTGTTTTCAAGATATGTGTAGATTTTCTTCATAGACATTTTCTGTATTTATACTTACAAATATGATAGTCCAAAGAACATCTAAAGCAAATTTTGAAGTAATGATTCTCATTTTGAACTCAATAAACATAGTGGTTTTTATCTCTCATATCAATATTGAACTCCTACTACGTGTTAGGCAATTATGTTTTAATCTGTTTTCATCTTCCCAGTAATCTTGAAATATTTTTATTAGTTCTATGTAGCAGAAACCTGAGGCTCATCTAACCAGTGTACAGGTACAAATACAATTAGAAGAAGAAAAGGCTAGAGAGCTAAAGGAAAATAATTCATGTTTGAACTTCAGAACATCAAGTTAGTCCCAAATTTCCCCTGTAAGTGTGTGTCCACAAATTCTTGCAAGAATTCCCTAAAAGAAGGCCGCCTCCCCTTTTTTTAGGAGTTGGGGTCTGGCTCTTGTCCAGGCTAGAGTACAGTGGCACAGTCATAGCTCATTGCAGCCCCGAACCCCTGGGTTTAAGCAATCCTCCTACCTCAGCCTCCTGAGTAGCTAGGCCTGCAGGCATGTGACACCTCGCCTGGCTAAGTTTGTATTGTTTTTGTGGAGACAGGATCTCATTATGTTGTCCAGGATGATCTCAAACTCCTGGCCTCAAGTGATCTTCCTGCCTCAGCTTCCCAAAGTGTTGGGATTACAGGTGTGAGCCACCATGCCTAGCAAGAAGCTCTTTTGAATGACATTGACACTGAAGCCGTAGCTATAGGTGGAAGGGAACAAGAGGCATAGGATGAGAATTTAGTGCAGTATGCTCTATTCTTTAGTAAATACAGTTCTTTGATTTGTGTATTTATAAGTCTTTTTGTCAAGCACACAATTCTGCATTATAATTCTGTGGAAAATTAGTTTACTTTCTATCAGGGTTTTCCCAACACCCCTTCCTGGAATCTGATTCATCTAAACACTATTAAACAGGTTTAAAAAATAAAGAAAAAGTAGAGAAATTATATATACAAAAAAGAAAATATGTGCTAAGGACAGAAGTAAATAAATGTGTATTTTATTTAATATAATTGAAAATAAATAACAGATCTAAGGCTTGGTATAGGCAGTCTAATTTACATGCAGTGTTTAAATATGCATAAACAGTCTCTTCTCTAGCACTACTAGCAGTTTCTGAGGTGGCTGTTTATACATGTGACTTTGCCTTCTTTATTTTAATTTTTTGAGAGAGAGTCTCACTTTGTTGCCCAGGCTGGAGTGCAGTGGTGCGATCTCGGCTCACTGCAACCTCTGCCTCTCAGGTTCAAGCTATTCTCCTGCCTCAGCCTCCCAAGTAGCTAAGATTACAAGTGCACACCACCATACCTGACTAGTTTTTGTGTTTTTAGTAGTGATGGGGTCTCACCATGTTGGGCAGGCTGGTCTTGAACTCATGGCCTCAGGTGGTCCACCTGCCTCATCCTCCTACAAAGTGCTGGGTATATAGCTGTGAGCCACCGTGCCCAGTCTTGACGTTTGCCTTCTTTAATGTTCATTTTTACCTTTTCAGATTTTTTTTAAAGTTTTGTTCAGTTGTTTTATTTCTATTGGCCTAGTTTTGCCAATTTATTGACACATTATATGTTCGATGATTTTGTTTTTAATTTTTCTTTTTGAATGTTTACTTCTCTGTTATGTTCACTTTACTTCTGTGGCTTTTAAATTTTTGCATCGTTGTACATTTTTACTACCTGCAAAGAAGATTTCACAATCTTGGATGTTTATGAAGAAAACTTGTGATATAGTAGGTTGCAAAAATCACAACTTTTATATTTCAGTATTTTTTTTGTTATTTTTTTTTCTTTAGACCATTCTCCATAACAGTCAGTATGTATTTTGCAGTTAAAAAGGTATTCTTTTACATAAGGCCTGTATTGTTATTAAATTCAGGAAAATTTACACTGGTACAATACTTGAATTTTCAGTCTGCATTCCAGTTTGATCAATCATCTTTCAGTACAGAGATTACATACTGCATGTGACTGTCATATCTCTTTAATCTGGACAGTTCTCTTTGTATTTCATGACATTGGCATTTTAAAGACTATAAGCTAGTTATTTCATAGAATATATTTCTCATTTTGGGTTTTTCTGGTATCCACATAGGATTAGATCCAACTTACGCATTCCTTGTTCTGCATACCCGGCTGGAGAACTTGTAGGTAATGATACAGCTTTCTCAGGTGTTTCACAACTGGAGCTCACATTGTTTGTCTGCCCCTATTAGTGACGCTACTTTCAGTCATTAGGACGTGGTGTCCAGTTTCTCCACTGTGATTTCTAATTTATCTGTTACAGCTAAGAAGCAATTTGTGAGAAGACGCTTCGAATCTGTGTAAATATCCTACTCAGCAAACTCTTCCCCTAGATTTAGCATCCATTGATGATTTTTTGCCCAAACCAGCATTTTCTATGATGATTGCATAATAATGGTTTTCTAAGAGTACTACCCTGTCTACATTTACCAGTTGACATTCAGAGCTCTATCAGAGCCCTCTGTTTCTGTCATCAGCACAGACTCAGGGGTTCCTGTTTTGAGTAATGATACTTAATTGTCTTTATTTTTATGCTCAAATCAGATTTGGTCAATGGAAGCCTCCTCAAGTTGGCTCCCATATCCTTTTGTTTTTCCTCTGTCCTTTTTGACATGCCTCCATATTTTTTCTTTTCATTTTAGCTTAGGAAGATTATTAGACTCATCTTGTACTTTTCCTATTGCAGCCTTAGAATCTGCCATTTCTCAAAGGAGCTGTAGTTTATTTAAGTGTGGAATAGTATTTAGAAGCTTTAGGTGCTAGGTGATTGTAAATTTAAAACTTCAGAGAGGATGAGTTTATGTTGGTGGATAAATAGCACATCAAAACACACACTATTGTAAATAAAAAAGATACCTGCATAGGGCCATTTTTTTGGTATCACTATTTGTAGAATCAGAGAACTGAAAACAACATGTACATCCTTGAGAGACATGAAACGATGATGCATCTGCAAAATGGAGTATACGCAGTTGCACAAAGAATAGTATGTTTACTACTGTGGCATGATCTCCAGGATATAATGTGTATATGATCTGACCTCATTTATTTAACAGTGTAAAATATTTTAGTGACTATTTATGAAAGGGGGAATATAAACATTCATAATTTGCTTATATTAACAAGGGAGAAAATAAAAAAATTTTAAATAGTCACTGTAGAGGAAGAGAGGACATAGTGTAGAGGAGTTGGGAATGGAAGCTGAACTTCTGACTGTAATTTGTTCTGTAGCTCTGAAGTTGGATCAAAGTAAATAAAGCAACATAAAATCAGAAAGCACAGTGTCTATTAAAAAAAGCAAATGATCCTAACTATGCCAAATTGGTGGTCACACAGAGATAAATTATTTTACCTGCCTTTACAGCAGTCATTTGACTGTAGAAGTCAGTATTCCTGAAAACAAAAGGAACTGCATGGTCATCGGAACTTTAATAATCATATTGTTTATAATAGTATTATTTTGAAACTATTAAAAATGAAATAAAGCAAATAAGTAGTGCCATTTGCAACCAAGAAACATAACCCAAGTGATGACATGAATATAAAATCAAAGAAGTAAAAAGCCTGCAGTTCTGAATTTGAATTACATGAATTCTTAATGTATTTTCTCTAAAAATGCACACATCCTAGCTCATTCAATTGAAAAATCCTAAATAAGGCAGCCAGTCCAGTAGTAATAGGTTCATCTAGTACTCAGATTGCAATTTAGTTTCCAATTTATTGTAAATAGAAGGGCTTTTTGATAAAATGGCTGGGTTATAGCCTGAAGCAAGAAAGACACAAGATGAGCCTGGTACATCCTGTCATATTAGAAAGACAGGTAGGTTATCAAAGACTACTTCAGGTCTTATCAGAAGTACTTAGGAGCTAATTTAGGGATTCCTTTTGGCTAAAGATGGGAGAGTTTGGAAATCAACAAGGATGCTTGACAATGGATTAAAATTTATTAAATAAATACAAATCCATGAGTTGATAATGGGACTTAAAAATTTTTTCGTCTACTTTGAAGGATGCTGGTGATTTCACTCATTTTGAAAACTGGTAAATAAGGAAAAGAAATGAAGGACCTTTTCTTATACCTCAGAGTTAACAAATATGAGGAAAATTTCACTTTATGGAAGTGTTCCACCTAATAATGAAGAAAAGATGTATTGATTAACTGATGAATATCACCATTTTACTGCCTTTAGTTAATTAATGAAGACATACTGTCATCAGTGGCTGCTAAAAATATTAGGTTATGAAGTCATGGGGAGCTTTATTTTATTTTATTTTATTTTTATTTTTTTTAAGAAAAAGAAAAGGAGAAAGAAACAGCAAAAGAAAGAAAAAAAAAAGAGAAAGAGGAAGAGAAAGAGGGAGAGAGAAAGAGATTCTTGTTTTATTGCCCAGGCTAGAATGCAGTCTAAAAATGGGTATTAAAAACCTCTTTTATGCCAATAATTGTGCTTAACAATGGAGATAGTAAGGAATAGGGGATGAAAATAGCAAATACGCAGACAACCAATATTTTATTTAAACCTGT
>CAUYQU010072445.1:0-41628 GCA_963574635.1 Cheracebus regulus | reverse complement strand
GTGCTTGCTGTGAGACTCTCAGTCTGCAGCGCTTCCAATTGCTGTTTTCCTTGTGGGGATGGGACCAGCCGAGCCCGTCCGTCCGCACCGGGAAGCGCCGCGCTGGGGCACCGGCAAAACAGCCGAGCCGGCGAAAAGAGTCGCGCTGGCGACCCGTGTGGCTCCTCTGCCGGGAATCTCCCGGTCTGTGGGCAACAAAAATTCGTCAGAAAGTGTGGTGTCCACTCGTTCTCTGCGCTTTCACTGGGAGCTACATTCCTGAGCTGTTGCTAATCGGCCATCTTGGATCTCTCTCCTACTTACTGGTTTTTTTTGTTTGTTTTTTGGTTTTCAGTGTAATATACATGTAAAATAGTTTCAGAAGAACTAATTCACACCCTAGGAGAAACATGTTAACCACATTGAACTATCAATGTGTAATTCTTTTGGGGTTTTGCCTCATATTATCAGTCAAGAAACAGTTTTTCAAAGTTACTTAAGTTCTTTTCTTTCCCACGCTCTGATATGTGGACTGATTTGTACTCTTAATTTGGTCCATTTTTTTTAACTGAGTAAAAAACAAACAAAAAAGCACATCCTGGTTGATTTCAATGGTTTTCTTTTTCAGTATATGAAAAATATGTGAAACACTCATGTGATTCTTAGAGTCTGAGCTTTGTAAAAGGATGTACACAGAGAAGTGTTGTTCATACCTCATTCCTCCCACCCCATTCCCATTCCCAGCTGCTGTCTATCATTTTCCCACCTGCCCATGGTAATAATATAGTTTCTTAACCTTTCTATGTCTCTCTCGCACAAATCCTCACTTACCTACTATAAAGAACGAATATTTTTAGCTTCTGCTTTAACTTTTCTATATTCTATACTCATAGCAAATACATGTATGTTTTCTTTTTCTTCCTTTCTTTTCTTTTTTTTTTTTTTTGAGACAGGGTCTCATGCTATGCCCAAACTGAAGTACGGTGGTGCAATCTCTGCTCACTGCAACCTCTGCCTCCTGCATTCAGGTGATTCTTGTGCCTCAGCCTCCTGAGCAGCTGGAACTACAGGCATGTGCAACAGGCCCAGCTAATTATTATTTTTTTTGTATGTTTTGATAGAGATGGGATTTTGCCATGTTTGCCAGGCTGGTCTAGAACTCCTGACCTCAAGTGATGCACCTGCCTTGGCCTCCCAAAGTGCTGAGATTATAGGCATGAGCCACCACGCCCAGCTAATTTTCTTAAATGCATTTGTTTCTTACATGAAGATGTCATTCTTCACTGCACTTTAATTTTTTTTAATAGTATGGCCTTGTAATCTATCAGTTTTTCGGTTTTTTTTTTTTTTTTTTTTTTTGAGATAGAGTCTTGCACTGTCACCCAGCCTGGAGTGCAGTGGCCTGATCTCTGCTCACTGCAACCTCCACCTCCCAGGTTCACGTGATTCTCCTGCCTCAGTCTCCCAAGTAGCTGAGATCACAGGCACACACCACCACACCCGGCTAATTTTTTGTATTTTTAGTAGAGACGGGGTTTCACTTTGTTGGCCAGACTGGTCTTGAATTCCTGACCTCATGATCCGCCCACCTTGGCCTCCCAAAATTCTGGGATTACACACGTGAGCCACCGTGCTGGCCTTTTTTTTTTTTTTTAAACAGCTATAGTATTGTATTGTGTAGATCGTACATAGTTTATTCAGCCATTTTCCTAGATATGGACATTTAGGTTGTTTCTAATGTTTGGCAATTACATATAATGATGCAGTGAATTAACTTTGTTTTTTGTTTTTTTGAAACAGAGTCTCACTGTTGCCTAGGCTGGAGTGCAGTGGCATGATCTCGGCTCACCCCAACCTCTGCCTCCCAGGTTCAAGTGAATCTTCTGCCTCAGCCTCCCAAGTAGCTGGGATTACAGATGCATGCCACCATCCCCAGCTAATTTTTGTATTTTTAGTAGAGACAGGGTTTCACTATGTTGGCCAGACTGGTCTCAAACACCTCACCTCGTGATCCGCCTGCCTCAGCCTCCGAAAGTGCTGGGATTACCGCGTGAGCCACCGCGCTTGGCCCCAGTGAATAACTTTCTATATGTATTTTTGTGTCATTAGAGGTATATCTTCTGGGTAGATTGCTAGGAGTAGGACTGATGGGCCATATGCTTGCTTACTATTTGAGTTCTTTGAAACATAGTAAAATCTATTTTGAAGTATATTTGTTTTGTTCCCTTATTGAGGACATAGTTTTAACATAGACACTTGTATGTCTGCATATCATTGATGATTTCTTAGAATGATTCTGGGGCAGTATAGTATCTTAAAGGAATTTCAAAATTATTAAAGAATATGAAGTATTATATAATGATTATGCTCATTTTACTTAAGATTTGATTTTTTAAATTGATCATGCATATTTAAGAGCTTTCCATTCATTGAAATAGTTCCTAATGTGTGAAATGCAGGTGTCTTGTTTATTTTACAGATTGGTCTCCTCCATAAGAAACAGGTTTTCAAGGGTAAAACTAATCTTGATCCATCTGTTACTTAGGTGGTGCTGTATAGCCTGTCAAGCAAAGTCCTATTAAGTGAATTCCTCAAATACAATAAATATGATTTATATATTTATTTGGTCAGTATTAATTTTTTACATTTTAAAATACTTTCTTAGTTATATGCATTTCATTTTAGAAGAATGTCATTTAGGATTAAAATATGTTTTTTGCAGTTCCCTTAACCAGTAGATCACAAAGAGCTAAATAATATATTTTTTAGCACTTACTATGTGTCACACATTTTTAGCACACTTGGTGTGGGTTATCTCATTTAATACTCACAGCATCCCATTGAGGTAGGTATCCTTCACCCGCATCCTACAGAGACCAACATTTTAAGCCTCACAACCGTTAAGTAGGCTAAACTCTGGCAGCTTTGCTCCAGAGCCAGCGCTTGTACACATTTTTTGCCTTTTTTTTTTTTTTAACATTACCATCTAAACAAGAGCCCTCAGCTAGTGAGGAAATAGGTGATTTGCATGATATCTCCATAATTTCACCTACTCATAATGAAGCTGCCTTCTAAAAAAATCAGATTTTTAAAGCCTGTTTTGTTTGCTAAACTTTCTACATACGAAAATTAATGTTGACTTGGTGGAATAGGGTGTTTTTCAATGATGTTATTTGGCCGTATACACAAAAGAAAGGAATATGATAGGTGGAGAATAGTAAAATTAAGAAGTAATCAGTGTAACAGCAATTTCTTTGAAAAGCTACTCATTTTTTTTCTTTACGTGAATTTAGGCATTGTGTGTATGTAAGTTTTAAAATTGGTATGTTCCTCGTCAAGTGACCTCATAGTGATCCTCTTTATCCTTAATCGTGTTTTTCCTGTAGAGAGTAATACAGCTAAATACTTTCTTAATATAACAGGTTCCATCTTGTGTGTGTGGGAGAGCTTTCTGTTTTGTCTTTGTATGTGTGTATGCATACATGCACCTAATAGAATTATACTGTTATTAGTGTAAACAGCTGTTTCAGTATCTTGAGGGGTACAAGTCGTGTTTGGTTACATGGCTGAATTGTGTAGTGGTGAAGTTGGAGCTTTTACTTCATCTATTACCCAAGTAGTGTGCGATGTACCCAATATGTAGTTTTTTTTAATCCCTCATCCCCTACCTGGCCTCCCCCTTCTAAGTCTCCGTTGTCCATTATATTACTCTGTATGCCTTTTCATACCCATAGCTTAGCTCCCACTTAGGAGAGCATGTGGTATTTGGTTTTCCACTCCTGAGTTAACTTCACTGGGGAATAATGGCCTCCAGTTCCATCCAAGTTGCTGCAAAAGACATTATTTTATTTCTTTTATGGCTGAGTAGTATGCCATGGTGTGTATGTACCACATTTTCTTTATCCACTCATTGATGGACAGACACTTAGGTTGGTTTCATATCTTTGCAGCTGTGAATTGTGCTGCCATAAACATGTGCAGGTCTTTTTGATAGTGACTTCTTTTCCTTTGGGTAGATACTCAGTTGTGGGACTGCTGGATCAAATGGTAGATCTACTTTTAGTTCTTTGAGAAATCTCCATAGTGTTTTCTGCAGAGGTTGTGCTAATTTACATTCCCACCAGCAGTGTGTTAAGTGTTCCCTTTTCAGCACATCCATGCTTTATTTATTGTTTTTTGACTTTTGAGTGATAACCATTGTGGCTGGGATAAGGTGGTATCTCATTGTGGCTTTAATTTGCATTTCTCTAATGACCTTTTTTTTTCATGTTCTTGGCCATTTGTGTATCTTCTTTTGAGAAGTGTCTGTGTCATTTGCTCGCTTTTTAGTGGGATTATTTTTTCTTGTTGATTTGTTTGAGTTCCTTGTAGATTCTGCATATTAGTCTTTTGTTGGATAGATAGTTTGCAAATATTTTCTCCCATTCTGTGGGTTGTCTGTTTACTCTGATGATTATTTCTTTCACTGTGCTGATGCTTCTTAGTCTGATTGGGTTCTTTTTTTTTTTTTTTTTTTGAAACAGTCTTCCTCTGTCACCCAGGCTGGAGTGCAGTGGAATTATCTCGACTCACTGCAACCTCCATCTCCTGAGTTCATCCAATTCTCCTGACTCAGCCTCCCCAGTAGCTGGGATTACAGGCATGTGCAACAACACCCTGCTATTTTTTGTATTTTTAGTAGAGATGGGTTTTTGTCATGTTGGCCAGGCTGGTCTTGAACTCCTGACCTCACGTGATCCACCCACCTTGGCATCCCAAAGTGCAGGGATTACAGGCATGAGCTACTGTGCCCAGCCCTAATTAGGTTCTATTCATTTTTGTTTTGGTTGCATTTACTTTTGGGGTCTTAGTCATAAATTCTTTGCTCAAGTGATCCTCCTACCTCAGCCTCCTGAGAAGCTGGGATTACAGGCATGTGCCACCATGCCCAGCTAATTTTTAATTTTTTTGTAGAGACAGGGTCTCGCTGTGTTGCCCAGGCTGATCTAGAACTCCTAGCCTCAAGCAGTCCTGCATTGACCTCCCAAAATGCTGGGATTACAGGTGTGAGCCACTGTGCCTGATTGTAAGAGTTCTTTATATACTCTAAATACGAGTCCTTTATCAAATACATGAATTGCAAGTATTTTCTTTAAGTCTGTGGCATGTCTTTGATTTTTTTATGTCTTTTGAAGCACAAAATCTTTAGTTTCAATGAAAACCAATTGATACATTCTTTCTTCTTGTGGTTAGTGCTTTTGGCATCTTATCTAAGAATTCTTTAAAAAATAAAAATTTTCTTCCATGTTTTCTTCTAGAAGTTTAACACTTTAACTCTTAGAATTAGGGGTATTATCTATTTTGGCTATGATCTGTTTTATGTATGGTGTGAGTCCAGGGTCTAAGTCCAACTTTTTGTGCGGGTAATTTAATATCATTTAATAGTTCTAAAACTGTTGAAAAGACTGTCCTTTTTGCAATGAATGCTTTGGAATCTTTTTTCGAAAATAGTTGACTATAAAGGTAAGGTTGTTTGTTTATGTATGAATATTTGTTTATCCTTACTACCAGTGGTCTTGATTACTGTGGCTTTACTTACAATAAACTTTTAAATATGGAACTGTTAAGTCCTTCAATTTTGTTCATTTTCATAATTTTTTAGGTATTCTGAGCCCTTTGCATATCCATGTAAATTTTAAGGTCTGCTTATTCACTAATGCAAAAATGCCTTTTGGGATTTTTATAGGGATTGTGTTAAATCTGTAGGTGAATTTGGAGAGAATTGCCAGGCTTATATTGAGTCTGGGAATCTGTGAACATGGAATGTTTATTTGTTTATATCTTGATTAATTTCTCT
The DNA here is from genome assembly GCA_963574635.1 of Cheracebus regulus. NCBI lineage: Eukaryota > Metazoa > Chordata > Mammalia > Primates > Pitheciidae > Cheracebus > Cheracebus regulus. The sequence continues at coordinate 35,813 of CAUYQU010072445.1, read as the reverse complement.
CACTGTGTGTAAAACATTACTCTCAAAGCATTGTTTTCAGTGTACAAATCTTTTGTTAAATTTATTCCTGAATTTTTAATTTTTTTAGGTGCAATTGTGAATGGAGTTGTTTTCTTAATGTCATTTTTGAATTGTTCATTGATAATAGGTATAATTAATTTTTGTATATTGGCTTTGTGTCCTGCAACATTCTTGAGCTCATTTATTCGTTCTTGTCAGGGGTGTGTGTATGTGTGAGAGAGAGAAAAAGTGGGTGTATGTGAGTGTATATTCTTTAGTATTTCCTGCATACAGGATTGTGTCATTTGTGAATAAAGAAAGTCTTACTTCTTTCCAACTTTGATTCTTTGTCTTTTTCTTGCTTGATTATGTTGGCTAGAATCTCTAGTAAACCTTGAATAGAAGTGGGTGAGAACAGATATCTTTCCTTGTTTCTGATCTTAGGGAGAAGGTATTCAACCTTTCATCATTAAGTATAATGTTGGCTATAGGCTTTTCATAGCTGCCTTTTATTAGTTTGAGAAAAATTCCTTTTATTCCTAGGTTTGTTGGCATTTTCTTTCATGAATGGAGTTGAATTTTGTCAGATGCTTTTTATGTATTGTTCCTTATTTTAGTATATATTACATTAATTGATTTTTCTGATGTTAAACCAATTCTGCATTCGTGGGATAAAGCCCACTTTTTAATGTGCATGGTCCTTTTTATATGTTACTGAATTTGGTTTGCTGATATTTTGTTGAGGATATTTGTGTGTATATTTAAGAGTGATATTAATCTACCATATTCTATTTTTGTGAAGTCTTTGTTGGCAATTGTATAAGGATAATATTGACCTCACAGATGGGAAGTGTACTCTCCTCTGGATGAATTTGTGAAGGACTGGTACCATTTCTTCTTTAAATGTTTGATAGAATTCATCAGTAAAACCATCGGGCCTGCACGTTTCTTTGTGTGAAGATTTGTAATTGCTATTAAAGTTCTTATTTTAAGTCTATTTAAATTTTACATTTCCTCTTGAGCCCATTTGGTAATTTGGCTCTTTGTAGGAATTTGTCCATTTCATGTAAATTATTGCATTTGTCATCATAAAGTTGTCCATAGTATTCCTTTATAATCCATTTAATTTCTTTTTTTTTTTTGTTTTGAGATGGAGTTTCACTCTTGTCACCCAGGCTGGAGTGCAGTGGCTCACCACAACCTCCACCTCCTGGGTTCAAGCAATTCTCCCGCCTCAGCCTCCCGAGTAGCTGGGACTACAGGTGTGCGCCACCATGCCCAGCCAATTTTTGTATTTTTGGTATAGACAGGGTTTCACCATGTTGACCAGGATAGCCTCGATCTCTTGATCTCGTGATCCACCCACCTCAGCCTCCCACCTCAGCCTCCCAAAGTGCTGGGATTATAGGTGTGAGCCACCACGCCCGGCACTCTATTTATTTTCTTAAGTTGGTAGCAATTGGTGTTTTATTTTACTTGTTTTTGTAGTGTCAGATTCAGAGTATGTTACTCAGGCTGGTCTTGAGCTCCTAGGTTCGCTCCTAGGCTCAAGTGATCCTTCTTCCATGGCCTCCTAAAGTGCTGGGATTGCACGTGTGAACCATCATGCCTGGCTTGTGATTTCCTTCTGCTGTTGCTAATTTTTGTCTTTTTTTTTTTTTGGTCATTCTAGCTATAGGTTTGTCAATTTTATCAATCTTTTCAGAGAAACTTTTTGGTTTTGTTGATTTTCCTCTAGTTTTCTATTCCAGTGATTTCTAATTAATTAATTTTTTTAAGATGGAGTTTCACCATGTTGTCCAGGCTGGTCTCAAACTCCTGACCTCAGGTGATCCACCCAGCTTGGCCTCCCAAAGTACTGGGATTACAGGCGTGACCCACCACACCCAGCAGACGTTTACTTTAATCTTTATTATTTCCTTTCTTCTTCCTTGCTTAATCTTAGTTTGGTCTTCTTTTTATAGTTTTTAAAGGTGTTAAGTTATTGAGACTGTTCTCTTCTAATATAAGTGTTTAAAGATATAAATTGACCTCTAGGCATGAACCCTTAGCTGCATCCAGTGACGTTTGATTTGTTTTAATTTTTCTTTAGTTAAAAATATTTTCTAATTTCTCTTGAGATGTCTTTTTTGACTCATGAGTTATTGTAATAAGTATTGTTTAATTTCCAAATATTAGTGGTTTTCTCAAGTTTCCATTGGTTCCTACTTTAATTTTATTGTATCTGGAGAAAACATTTACTCTGTCTTTAGTTTTTAAAAATTCATTAAGATTTTAAAAGAATGGGTAGCATACGTTCTCTTGTGTGCACTTCAAAAGAATACATATTCTGTTTTATGGAGTGTTCTGTTGATGTATGTCAAGGTCATTGATATTGTTGTCTTCTGTATTGCGATTTTTTGTCTACTTGGGTTATCATTATTGAAAGTGGGATGTTGAGGCTCACACTATTATTAAACTTCTATCTTTCAATTTTTGTTAGTTTGTGTTTCATGTATTTTTTCTCTGTTGTTAGGTGCATGTATGTCTGTCATTGTTATATCTTCTGATTAATTGAGGCTTTTATTATTACAAAATGTCTTTTTTATCTCTAGTAACATTTTAATCTTAAAGCCTATGCCTGTTTTGTCTGACATGATTATGACTACTCCACCTGTGTTACAGTTATGTTTACTTGGTCATCTTTTTTCATCCTTTCTGTTGCCACCCATTTCTGATTTTGAATTTCAGCATTTATATCTTGTAGGCAGCATGCAGTTGAATTTTGTTTTTTTAAAAAATCTATTTTGCCAGCCTTTTTATTGAAATGTGTGTTAATTCATATAATTATTGATATGGCTTATTTGCATAGCAATGGCTCATGCCATTTTGTTAGTTATTTTTTATACGTCATGTCTTTTTTGTTCCTCTGCTCCTCCTTGGTTACCTTTTTTTGTGTTAAATAAATCTTTTAGTATAAACTTTGAATTCCTTTACCAAAAAAAAAAAAAAAAAAAGAAAACTGTACTTTTTTTTCTTAACCCACAAATTTATTTCTTACATTTGTGGAAACTGAAGTCCGAGATCAAGGTTAGCAGCTGATTTGGTTCCTGCTGAGGGCTCTCTTCCTGGCCTGCAGATGGCCTCCTGTGTCCTTATATAGTAGAAGAGAGCTTTACTCTGTTTTCTGAGTTATTCTGTAGTGATTGCTCTAGAGTTTATAGGATGCATTTTAACATCATAATCTACTTCAGTATAATGCTAACTTAATTCCAGTAGACTTTGCTTCAGCGTAGCTCTAGTCTCTTCTTTTTCCTTTGTCCTATTATTTTAATGTATTTTATAGCAATACAGGTTTAATATTTGTAACAATACAGGTTCATTATTTTTCCATGCAATTATCTTTTAAGTAAGAGAAGAAAACTTTAAAAAAAGTATTTTTTTCTATCTTTTATATTTGACTACATAATTACTTTTACCAGTGCTTTAATTTTTTATGTGGACTCAAGTTACCATCTGGTGGTGTTTCCTTTCAGCCTGAGTACTTGCTTTAACGTATCTTGTAAAAAAAATTTTGATGGCAACAAATTCTCTTTGTCTATCTGTGAAGATCTTTATTTTTGTCTTCTTTTTTGAAGGATCGTTTTACTGGATTTAGAATTCTTGTTTGGCAGTAGATTATGTTACACCACTTAATTCTTACCTTCATTGTTTCTTTTGAGAAGTCAGCTGCTAATTTTACTGGGGTTCCCCTGTGCGTAAGTCCATTTTTCTCTTGCTGCTTTCAAGATTTTGATGTGTATGGATATCTTAATGTCTATCCTACTTGGATTTCATTGAGATACTTGGATATGCAGATTTATACTTCTTACAAAATTTGAACGTTTTCAGCCATTAAAAACTTCTATGACTTTTCAAAAGATGCCAAAACTTGTATGGCTTTCACTCTTCTTCTGAGATTCACATTATGCATATGTTGATATTCATTGTGTCCCACAGGTTTCATAGTCGGTTTATTTTTCATTCTTCTGTTCTTCAGATTGTGTAATTTGTATTGATGAATCTTTGAGTTCACTGATTCTTCCTTTTGCATTCTAGTCTGCTCTTGAGTCCCTCTAGTGAAGTTTTCACTTTAGTTACTTTTCAATTCCAGAATTTCCATTTCTTTTAAAATTTTGATCTCTTTATTAAGTGTTCTATGATTAGTCATTGTTTCCATGCTTTGATTAAACATGCTTTTGTTCTTTGAAGCTATTTTTATTGGCTGCTTTGAAGTCTGTCTGTTAAGTCCAATATTTGAGAACCTTTGGAAATAGCTTCTGTTTATAGTATTTTTTTTTGTACTAGATAAGCCATATTTTCCTGTTTAAAACTGGACATTTTAAATAATACATTGGTAAAAGCTTTTGATTCTGATACCTTCCTGCCTGGGGATATTGTCCCTTTTTGTTTGTTTGTTTTATGACTTGGCCTCGATTAATTATGTTTTTCTCTACAGCATGTGGCCTCTGATGTCTCTCCTTAGTTAAGTCTGGCTACTTATGGATCACTTTGGATCAGTATATCTTAGTGATTAGCTAGCAATTGGTCAGAGATTATACTTAAACATCGTGGTTCGTTAAGACTGTCAAAGTCTCTGTTTTGTTTGGGGAACACGCTGAAAATTTATGTAATTTACAAGTCTTCCCTGGGGATGTGCATATAGATAGAGCCTTCTCTGGTCCGTCCTCAGCATGTTCATACCCTAATATGCCCATTACCTTTCAAAATGTAAGCTTATCAAGGACCATGATTGTCTCACAAATTTCCAGGCAGAAATGTTTTTCCTGCTGGCCTCTTGGTTGGCCCAACTAGTATTTCAGCTTCAGGTCATCTGTGATGTGGGCCTTTCCTATGTTTGACACTGAAATTGCTATTTTTGACAAAGCCCCTAGGCGTTGGATTTTTCCACATTGTTTCAGATTGAGTCAGCCACCTACAGTGTAAATGCTTCTGGTTTTACAAGTTGTCCTACCCTGTTAGAACTATTGCTCTGAAGGAGCTGGAGAGAGGGAGAGTGATCACAGTGCTACATACTCTCATCATTTTTACCCAACTTTCAGTAGTTTTCTTGAATAAACACCTCTCCATTTATTCTATATTTTGGTCAATACTCAAGAGGTTGGAAGTAGTTGTTTTTGATAATTTTGTCTAATTTTTAAAAAGTCTGTTTTTTTTTTAAGAGCAGTTTTAGATTTACAGCAATATTGAACAGAAGGTACAGAGATTTTCCCATATACCCCATGCTCCCACACCTGCATAGCCTCCCCTATTATCAACATCTCCACCAGAGAGATACATTTGTTACAGTGGTTGAACATTTATTGCCACATCATCACACAAAGTTTATAGTTGGTATTAGGGTTCACTCTTGGTGGGCATTCTGTTGCTTTGGACAAATACATAAGAACACGTATTCAACATTATAGTATCATACTGAGTCTCACTGCCCTAAAAATCCTCTGTAGTGTGCCTGTTCATCCCTCCGTATGCCCCAGTATCTGGTAATCACTGATTTTTAAAATCCTCTCTATAGTTTTGCATTTTCTGGGATGTCGTGTAGTTGGAGTCATATAGTGTTTAGCTTTTTAAGATTGGCTTTCCCATTTGAGCTTCCTTAATGTCTTTTCATGGTTTGATAGCTCTGAAATAATCCATTGTCTGGATGTACCACAGTTTATCCATTCACCTACTGAAGGGCATCTTGGTTGCTTTCAAGTTTTGGCAAGTACAAGTAAAACTGGTATAAACATCAGTGTGCGGGTTTTTGTGTGGACATAAGTTTTCTGCTCCTTTGGGTAAATACCAAGTGGTATGATTGACAGATCATATGGTAAGACTATGTTTTGTAAGAAACTGCCAAACTGTCTTCCAATATAGCTGTACTATTTTGTATTCCCACCAACAGTGAATGAAAGTCCTGTTGCTCCACATTCTAGCCAGTATGTGGTGGTGTCACTGTTCTGGATTTTGCCCATTCTAACAGATGTATAGTGGTAACTCATTTTCATTTTAATTAGCATTTACCTGGTAACACATGATATGGAGCATCTTTTCAGATGCCTTTTTGCCATCTGTATATCTTCTGGTGAGGTGTCTGTGAAGGACTTTGGCTCCTTTTTTAGTCAGGTTGTTTTCTTATTGTGTTCAGTTTAAGAGTCCTTTGTATATTTTAGATAACAATCCTTTATCAGAAATGTCTTTTGCAAATATTTTCTCCCAGTCTGTGATTTGTCTTTGTATTCTCTTGACACTGTCTTTCACATGGTAGAAATTCTAATGAAGTCCAGGTTATGAGTTTATTCTTTCATGAATCATGCCTTTGCTGTCATATCTAAAAGGCTATTGCTAAATCCAAAGTCTTCTAGATTTTTCTCCTATATTCTAGAGTTTTTTTAGTTTTGCATTTTATATTTAGGTCTGTGACCAATTTTGAATTAGTTTTTGTGAAGCGTTTATGTCTGTGTTTAGATTTGTTTTGCATATGATATCAGGTTGCTCCAGCACCATTGGTTGCAGACTCTCTGCTCCATTGTATTGCTGTTCCTCCTTTGTCAAAGGTCAGTTGACTATATTTATGTAGCCCTATTTCTGAACTGTTTCATTTCATTGACTTATTTCTCTCTTGTCGATACCATACTGTCTTGATTGTTATAGCTTTTTAGTAAGCCTTGAAGTCTGAAAATGTCAGTTAACTTTGTTCTTCTCCAATATTGTGTTGGGTATTCTGGATCTTTTACTTCTCCATGTAAACTTTAGAATCAGTTTATTGATATCTACAAAATAATTTGCTGGGATTATCATTGGGATTGCATTGAATCTCTAGATCAAGTTGGAAAGAGCTGACATCTTGACAATGTTGAATATTTCTATCCATGAACATGGAATACCTCTCCATTGATTTAGTTCTTTGATTTCTTTTGTCAGAGTTTTGTATATAAGTCTTGTATATAATTTATTAAATTTATACTGAAGTATTTAATTTTGGGAGTGCTAATGTAGATGGTATTGTATTTATAATTTCAAATTCCACTTGTTAACTGCTGCTGGTGTATAAGGAAGTGATTGACCATTGTAACCTTGCTATAATCACTTATTAGTTCCAGGAGGTTTTCTTTTTTGGTTGATTTTTTCCAATTTTCTACAAAGATGATTGTCATCCATGAACAAAGACAGTTTGGCTTTTTCCTTCCAAATGTGTGTACATTTTATCTCTTTTTCTGCACTGTCAAGGACTTGCAGTATGATGTTGAAAAGGAGGGGTCAGAGGGGATAATCCTTGCCTTGTTCCTGATCTTAGTGGGAAGGCTTCAAGTTTCTCATCATTAAGCATCATGTTAGCATTGGTTTTTTGTGGATTTTTAAAAATTAAATTGAATAACTTCCCTCTGTTTCTAGTTTACTGCAAGTTTTTATTATAAACAGGTGTTGGATTTTGTCAAATGCTTTTTGTTTGTCTATCGATGTGATCATGTGATTTTTCTTCTTTATCTTGTTGATGTGATAGATTATAGTGATTTTGAAATGTTGAACTAGCCTTGCATACCTACGATAAATCCCACTTGGTTCTGGTGTATAATCCTTTTTATACATTATTGGATTCAGTTTGCTAGTATTTTATTGAGTTTTGCATCTATGATTATTAGCAATATTTGTCTGTAGTTTCTTGTAATATCTTTGCCTGATTTTGATACCATGATAATGCTGAACTCATAGAATTAGGGAGTACTCCCTGTGCTTCTGTCATCTGAAAGAGATTGGAGAAAATTGGTGTATTTTTTTCCTCAAATGTTTTATAGAATTCATAAGTGTATCCATCTGGGCCTGTACTTTCTTTTTTGAAAAGTTATTATTTATTTAATAGAGATAATCTTATTCTGATCGCCTGTTTCTTCTTGTGTGAGTTCTGGTAGATTGAGCCCTTCAGGGAATTGGTCCATTTTGTCTAGGTTACCAAATTTGTGTGCATAGTTGTGTTCATAGTATTTTTTGGTTATCCTTTTAATCTCTCTGGGATCTGTAGTAACGTTCTCTTTTTCCGTTTCTGAAATTAGCATTTTGTGTCCTCTTTCTTTTCTTAGTTAGCTTGTCTTACTGATTTTATTTATCTAAGAACCAGCTTTTGGCTTGGTTGATTTTCTCTGCTAATTTTATGTTTTCGATTTCATTGATTCCTGCTTTAAATTTTCATTCTTCTCCTTACTTTGGAATTGATTTGCTCTCCTTTTTCTATCTGTATAAGGTGAAAACTTAGGTGACTGATTTTAGATCTCTTTTCTAACATATGCATTCAATATTAAAACATTTTCTGTAAGCACTTTCAATGCATCCCACAAATTTTGATAAGTTGTATTTTTTATTTTTGTTCAAAATATTTTAAAATTTCTTTTGAGACTTTTTCTTTGTTCCGTGTGTTGTTTAATATCCAAGTATTTTGGAGATTTTCCAGCTGTCTTTGTTCTTGATTTCTAGTTTAATTCAATTGTGGTATGAGAGCAGACACTGTATAATTGCTATTTTAAATTTGTTAAGGTGTGTTTTTTCACCCCAAATGTGATTTATCTTGGTTAATGTTCCATATTAACTTGAAAAAAAAATACGTATTCTACTGTTATTGAATGACGTAGTCTGTAGATGACTGTTATATCAATTTGGTAGATGGTGTTACTGGGTTCAGCTGTGTCCTTAGCTGATTTTTTGACTGCTGGATCTGCCCATTTCTGATAGATGAGTATTGAAGTCTTCAGGTATAATAGTGAATTCATGTATTTCTCTTTCCAGTTCTGTCAGTTTTTCCTCATGTAGTTTGATGCTTTGTTGTTAGGCGCATACACATTAAAGATTGCTGTGTCTTCTTGGAAAACTGACCCCTATGTAATCACAGAATGCTCCTCTTTTTTCCTGATAACTTTCCTTAATCTGAAGTCTGCTCTATCTGAAGCGAATATAATGACTCTTACTTTCTTTTGATTAATGTTAGCATGGAATACCTTTCTCCATCCATTTACTTTAAATTTATATGTGTCTTCAAGATTTTTGTAGACAGTGTATAGTTGGGTCTTATTTTTTGATCCATTCTGACAATTTGTCTTTTAACTGGTACTTTTAGACCACTGGCACTTAAAATGATTATTGATATTGTTGGATTAATATCTACCATATTTTTACTGTTTTCTGTTTGTTGCCCTGTTCTTTTTTCCTATTTTTGTCATCCACTCTTTTTCTGCTCTTTGGGTTTTTTGTTTGTTTCTTTTCTTTTCATACCCTTTTTGATTTTAATAGAACATTTTTTTATGACTCCATTTTCTCTAATTAGTATATCAGTTATACTTTTTAAAAGCATCTTTTGAATGGTTGCCCTAGAGTTTGGAACATCTACAGCTAATCCGAGTCCACTTTGAAATGATACTATACCGTTTCATGGGTAATGCAAATGCATCATAATAATTCTTATTCCTCTCTGCTGTTCCTTGTATCATTGCTGTCATTCATTTGACTAACACATTAGTATATATTAGCATGTATATGTACATAAGTAAACAAAATCAAATGCATTGTTGGTACTATTGTTGAACAAATTGTCTGTTAAATAGGTAAGAATAAGAAACGAAGTTTCTGTTTTACGTTTACCTCTCCTTCTCTTATGCTCTTTATAAAGATCTGAATTTCTGAACTATATAATTTTCCTTTTCTCTAAAGAACTTCTTTAACACTTCTGGAGTACAGTGCTGTGATCATGGCTCATGGCAGTCTGAATTCCTAGACTTCAGCGATCCTCCCACCTTGTCCTCCCAAAGTGCTGGGATTTCGGGTATAAGCCACTGCACCTGGCCTCTCTCCTTTACTTTTGAAGGCTATTTCTCAGGGTATAGAATTCTAGGTTGAGAGTTCTTTTTTCTTGGGGCTTTAAATATTTCACTCTACTCTTCTTACTTGCATGCTTTCTAAGAAGTTGGGTATAATTCTTACTTTTGATTCTCTATAGGTAATGAGTTTTTTCCCTCTGGTTTCTTTCGGGATTTTTTCTTTATGACTTCCTGTAGTTTAACAATGATGATGCCTAGGTGGAACACTTATCCTGCTTACTGTTCTCTGAGCTTCCTGGATCTGTAGTTGGTGTCTCATAATAATTTGGTGGAAATTCTTAGTTGTTATTGTTTCTAATATTTCTTCTGTTCCTTTTTTCTTCTTATACTGATTTTCCCATTTTGCTGATGCTATCCCCTTTGTAGATACTCTGTTCTGCAGTTTTCAGCCTTTTTTTTCTGTTTGCTTTTCAGTTTGGAGATTTCTGTTGAGATATCTTCAAGCTCAGAGATTCCTAGCTTTATTCAGTCTACTATTGAGCCCATGAAAACATTCTTCATTTCTCCGGCAGTGTTTTTGAGCTCTAGCATTTCTTTCTGGTCCTTTTTAGAATTTCCATCACTCTGCTTACATTGCCCACTTGTGTTTGCATCCATCTGCTTTATGCATTAGAGCCCTTAGTCATAGTTGTTTTAAATTCCTGGTCTGATAATGTCAACATCCTTGCTCTATCTCTGTCTTGTTCTGATGCTTGCTCTCTCTCTCTCTCCCTCTCAACGTTTTCACCTTTCAGGATGCCTGGTGATATTTCCTTAACAGCTGTGCACAGTGTCCTGAGTAGGAGGAACTGCTATAAATCGGCCCTTGGCAATGTGGATTTCTCTAGAGTTCTGTAGTCCTGTGATCAGGTCTTAGTCTTTTAGTGAGCCTGTACCTCTAGACTGTGAGCCTCACGTCTGTTTCTTAGCACCCACCGGCCTTACCGGGGACACGATAACTAGAGGGAGCTGGTGTTGGGTATTTCCCTTCTCCCACATGGAAGGCAGGAGCTGCTTGAGGTTGATTATTTCCCTTCCCCCAGGTCAGTTCGGCCCTAAGAAAACCCTAGCAGGATATCTTCCGGTTTAGTTTCTCCTGCAGGCAAACCTTGTGAAAAAGAACAGAATGTTTTGGCATGTTTTTAAATGGTTCCTTTTCCTTTCCCCCTGCTGGAAACACAAGGGGATAGTTCTTTGATACTTGCTTTGTGAACCTGGTAGAGCTCCTGGAGGTAAAACTCACGGAAGCATGTGTGCAGGGGAATGACAGTCCCTCCAGAGTTTTCAACTCAGACTTGTTCACACTGTGTAGTTAATTACAGTTCAGGTTTCCCTTCCCTGACACTGTTTTCCACAGAGGCCTCCATCTGAGGGTCTCTGCTCCAGTTACGTGTGCTTCTCTGCCTTTGTCTTTGACTCCAATTTCAGGGGCCATCATAGTTTGCCCTGTGACCTCACTGCTCTTACACATCTAAGAATTGATTTTCCATTTTGTTTACCTGTTTACTTACTAGGATGTAGTGACAACGTCTAAGCTGCTTGTATGCCAGACTAGAAACTAGTAGTCCAACTTTATCTTTGCTTTTTAAGGAAAGTATTTACAAAAGTCCTCATTTTGTCATTCCTCTCAATTACCTCTGAAACTTTTTCTTCAAATGTTTAAAAATTTTCAGTGTCTACTTAGGAATTTACCATGTTGAGTGCTCTTCATTGCTTTCTGTACTTTGACGTTTCCACCTGGTTTTTTTTCCTCCAGCCTGTAGAACTTGCTTTAACAATGTTTTGAGTGGTCCTCCCTGTAGTGCAAAGGGCGAGCGAGGTGCTCAGAGCCGTTGTGGTGAGGACCATGTTGCTTCTGGACATCCTGCTCACTGGTACACCAGGGGGTTGGAAAAACCATGCTAGGCAAAGAACTTGCGTCAAAATCGGGACTGAAATACATTAATGCGGGTGATTTAGCTTGAGAAGTCTGATCATTGGATATCAGGGGAGTCTGGCAAGATGGCTTCTTCCAAGAACATGCTGAAAGATGCACAGATGATGGCACAAATCCTGAAGGATATGGGGATTACAGAACATGAGCCAGCAGTTATAAATCAGATGTTGGAGTTTGCCTTCTGATATGTGACCACAATTCTAGATGATGCAAAAATTTATTCAAGCCATGCTAAGAAAGCTACCGTTGATGTAGATGATGTGTGATTGGCAATCCAGTGCCATGCTGACCAGTCTTTCACCTCTCCTCCCCCAAGAAATTTTTTATTAGATATCGCAAGGCAAAGAAATCAACCCACTTTGCCGTTGATCAAGCCATATTCAGGACCTAGGTTGCCAGCTGATTGATATTGCTTAACAGCTCCAAACTATAGGCTGAAATCTTTACAGAAAAAGGCATCACCTTCTGCGGGAAGAATAACAGTCCCGGGGTTAAGTGTTGGTTCAGTTACTAGCAGACCAAGTACTCCCATACTAGGCTCACCAACTCCACAGGCCATGTCTGTTTCAACTAAAGTAGGGATTCGCATGTCCCTCACAGGGCAAAGGTTTACAGTACAGATGCCCACTTCGCAGTCTCCAGCTGTAAAAGCTTCAATTCCTGCAACATCAGCAGTTCAGAATGTTCTGATTAACCCATCATTAATCGGGTCCAAAAACATTCTTATTACCACTAATATGGTGTCATCACAAAGTACTGCCAGTGAATCATCAAATGCATTGAAAAGAAAACACGAAGATGACGATGACGATGATGATGATGACTATGAAAATTTGTAATCTAGCCTTGCTGCATGTAACATATATGCTTGGTCTTGAATTCATTGTACTGATACTCAACACACATGCTGGGTGTTTTCAAGTTGTGTTTTAGAAAACTTTAATAATATTTAATAAGTACAATTACCATACTTTTTAACTGAAATGAAGATTTTTCATCAGCCTTAAAAATGTGAGAAAAAGTTGTCATTAATTTGAAAAAAAAAAAAAGTTTTAAATGTTGGCTTGCTAGATCAAGATCTTTCAACTTTTCTCTGAAAAAGTATTATTTTACTTTTGTAATTGAAAGATATTTTTGCCGGGTATAGAATCCCAGGTTGATAGGTTATTTTCTCTTTCTTTCTTTCTTTCTTTCTTTCTTTCTTTCTTTCTTTCTTTCTTTCTTTCTTTCTTTCTTTCTTTCTTTCTCTTTCTTTCTTTCTTTTTCTTTCTTTCTTTCTTTCTTTTTTCTTTTTCTTTCTTTCCTTCTTTCTTCTTTCTCTTTCTTTCTTTCTTTCTCTTTCTTTTCTTTCTTTCCTTCTTTTTCTCTTTCTCTCTCCCCTTTTCTCCCTTCCTTCCCTCTGTCCCTCCCTCCGTCCCTCCCTCCCTTCCCTCCTTCCTTCCTTCCTTCCCTTTCTCTTTCTCTCTTTCGAGATGAGGTCTCACTCTCACTCGAGCTGGAATGCAACAGCACCGATCATAGTTCACTGCAACCTTGAACCCTTGGGCTCAAGCAGTCTTCCTGCCTCAGTCTCCCGAGTACCTGGGACCACAGGCACATGAATCACCAGGGCCAGCTAATTTTTAAATTTTGTGTAGAGATGGGGTCTCACAATGTTGCTTAGGCTGGTCTCAAACACCTGGGCTCAAGTGTTCCATCCTCCTGCCCTGGCCTCCCAAAATGCTGGGATTATAGGCATGAGCCCATCGTGCCTGACCTACTTTTCTTCTCTAGCACTTTGAAGATATTTTTCCATGTCTTTTGCACTTCATGGTGCTGTCTTATCTTTTATTAGTCTTATTTTCATTCCACTGGAGGTAGTATGCGTTTTCCTCTAGCACTCTAATTATAATGTGTGTACGTATATTCTTTGTGTTTAGTCTTATCAGGATCTGTTGGGCATCTTGGATCTGTAGATTTAGAGTTTTCATCAAATGTGGAAATATTTTGGCCATATTTCTTCCAAGTTTGCTTGGGTCCCGATATCTTTTTCTCCTGTTTCTGGAACACCCATTACCTTGATATTATATAGCATTTATTTATTTATTTATGAGCCTGAGTCTTGCTCTGTCGCCCAGGCTGGATTGCAGTGGTGCGATCTTGGCTCACTGCAGCCTCCACCCCTGGGGTTCTAGTGATTCTTCTGCCTCAGCCTCCTGAGTGGCTTGAATTACAGGTGCCTGCCACCACACCCGGCTAATTTTTTTGTATTTTTAGTAGAGACAGGGTTTTACCATGTTGGCCAGGCTGTTCTCAACCTCCTGACCTCAGGTGATCTACCTGCCTTGGCCTCCCAAAGTTCTGGGATTACAGGCATGAGCCACCATCCCCAGCCTATTATATAGCTTTTATTGTCCCATACGGTCACTGAGGCTTAGTTCATTTTTGTTCAGTCCTTTTTCTTTCTGTTTCATTATGGCTAGTTTTTATTGATATATCTTCAAGTTCACTAAATTTTTATTTTAATTTTTTTTTTGCAACATCTGATTTGCTCTTGCTCACATCCAGTAAATTTTTTGTTTCAGATATTATATTTGAATATGCCCAGAGGAATATACTTGTATACCTCTGGGATTTCCATTTTTAAAAAATTAAAAAGTTTCCTTTCTCTCTTTATTTTCTTAATGGTTTTCTTTAAATTTCTAAGCATATTTGTAACAACTGCTTTAAAGTCCTCATCTGCTCATTCTGTCATTTTTGTGTCTATTCCTCCTGACAAGCTTTTTCTCCTGATTGTGGGTCACAATTTGGATCTTATTTTCATGTTTAGTAATTTTTAATTTGATGCCAGGATTTTTGTTAATCTATTTTCAATAAACCTAAATTTACAGAAAAGTTTAAAGATAGTGCAAAGAGTCCTCATACATTCCTCACCCAATTTTAGTGTCCCTTAATGTGAACACATGATGTTACCAACATACATTTGTCAGAACTAAGACATTAGCACAATGTCATGCTATTTACTAAAGTACAGATTTTATTGAAATGTTACTAGTTTTTCTTCCGGTGCTCTTTTTCTTTTCCAGCATTCATTCCAAGATACCTGTTGTATTCAGTGGTCAGGTCTTCTTAGTCTCATCCTGTGACAATTTCTCAATTTCTTATTTTTCATGACCTTTATGCTTTTGAAGAGTATTGGCCTGTGGGTATTTTGTGGAATATCCCTCATTTTGAGTTTGTCCAGTGTTTTCTTATAATTAGCCTGAGGTTGTGAGTTTTTGAGAGAAAACCATAGATGCAAGGTATTTTTCTCTGCACATCACATCACTGCGTTGATTACTTTGCTGAGTTGGTCCCTGGTCAGTTTCTCCACTATAAGATAGTCTTATTTTGCTTGGATTCCTTCTCTCTGTGCTGTGGTCCAACAAACATCTCAAGAGAAAGGGTGATTATAGAACTCATCTCATTTACTTAGGAATCTTACTTAGTCTTATATTTCTTGGTCCTAGTGTCTGAAAACACTTGTTTTCAGTTTGCTAGCTGTTTATGGTGGAAGAGCAAGTTCTGTAGCCCTAAATCCTCCAAGACTAAAGTCAGAAGTCCTTGGCAGTTTCTCTTCATGTTGAGTTCCTTGCTTGGAGATTTTCAGTTAATTTCATAGCTTGCAGTTCCTCTCATCTTGACCCACATGAAGGCCAACCAACAGCTAGCATTCCCAGGGGAGACGTGATATGGTTTGGTTCTGTGTTGCCACCCAAATCTCATCTTGAATTGTACTCCTGTAATTCCCATGTGTTGTGGGAGGGACCTGGTGGGAGATAATTTAAATCATGGGGCCAGTTTTCCCCACATTGTTCCTGTGGTAGTGAGTAAGTCTCATGAGATCTGATGGGTTTATCAGGGTTTCCACTTTTGTTTCTTCCTCATTTTCTCTTGCTGCCACCATGTAAGAAGTGCCTTTCAGCTCCTGCTGTGGTTCTGAGGCCCTCCCACCCATGTGGAACTGTAAGTGCAATTAAACCTCTTTCTTTTCAGGTTCAGGTATGTCTTTATCAGCAATGTGAAAACAGACTAATATAAGATGTCACCCTTACCTAGACCTCAGGCAGATAAGAACAAGTTTCCTTGCTGTGGTTGGTGTTTCTGATAGTGGGAACATTTCTTCTAGTCTGGCTTTTCACTCCGGCAGTCTGCCAGCTTTCTTGGGTCCAGTCTTCATGTATGATCTTAGTTCTACTGTCATGGTTGAGCTCAAGGACTTGCCTCCTAAATCCTTGTGCTTTTAAAACATAAATTTCTTAGTTAGGTCCCAGGACAGCTCCAACTTGATGTTAGTGGTTTTAGCTTTTTCTTTTTTCTATTCTTTTTTAATCACCGCTGATTTTTATTACTGTCATGCAAGTGAGGCTCTGTATTTGAGAAGATATTTATTATATTTGATCCAGCACTTGTAGCAGGAGAGCTGGTGGAGGACACTGTCTATTGTGTTCTCGGTCTACTGTTCTGCTTTATAATGGCTTAAAATGGCCAGGCGCAGTGGCTCACGCCTGTAATCCCAGCACTTTGGGAGGCCAAGGTGGGCGGATCACGAGGTCAAGAGATCAAGACCATCCTGGCCAACATAGTGAAACCCCGTCTCTACTAAAAAAAAATACAAAAAAATTAGCTGGGCGTGGTGGCACATGCCTGTAGTCCCAGCTACTTGGGAGGCTGAGGCAGGAGAACTTCTTGAACCTGGGAGGCGGAGGTTGCAGTGAGCTGACATAGCACCACTGAACTCCAGCCTGGCACCTGGGGACAAAGCAATACCCTGTCTAAAAAAAAAAAAAAAAAAAAAGGCCTAAAACAGAAAACTTAAGATCAGCTTCAGATTGTCCCATTGAAACTTTAATATAAAAAAGGAAGCTGTAATCTTAAATTACAATTTATTTATTTTTTGAGACAGAGCCTCACTCTGTTGCCCATGCTGAAGTGCAATGGTGCAATCTCGGCTCACTGCCGACCTCTGCCTCCCAGGTTCAAGTGATTCTCCTGCCTCCTGAGTGGCTGGGATTCCAGATGCGCACCACCATGCCTGGCTCATTTTTGTACTTTTAGTAGAGATGGGGTTTCACCGTATTGGTCAGGCTGGTCTCGAACTCTTGACCTTAGGTGATCCGCCCGCCTTGGCCTCCCAGATTGCTGGGATGACAGGTGAGAGCCACTGCACCTGGCCTTGAGTTACAATTGAAATTGTGTAAGGTACTGTGCTAAGGTAATACATTGCCTTCAAGTAACTGATCTTCACTGAGAAGGTAGGTTAAGTGTATAGGTCAAAGGAGAATCCCAGACATGCTCCAGGACCCGTGCACTGAGAGTTCAGACTTGGGAGTGTCTTCTTTGAGGTAAGAAAATTGGCAGCTGCTTCATGTCAGAGGAGGTACCCTAGGTAAGATTAAGGATCAAGTGGATTTCTACGATGGAAAACTTTTTAGTATTGGGGACAGAGATGATGAAATTTAGAACATACACGGGGGTTTTATTTATGTGTTCGAGTAATAAGAACTCGGAGTCTATTATCAGTAGAATAGGTTTTTGGAGATTACAGCTATTTTCTTAGGTTCCAAGATTTTCTTGGTAATGTCTATTTGGGATCTTGGAAGCTAAACGGAGGGTAAGAGTGGGCTGTCAGTGAAGATTTGTTGGTGAATCTTATTTGCAAAGGGGGAATAGTTCAGTCTGATAAGAATTACAATGAAGACAAAAATGTTGTGCCTTAGGGCAGACTTCGCTATTGTAAGATACAGATCGGTGTCTGGGTTAGATCCACCTGTAGTCACAAAGGTGTGAGTTTAACGTTTTACAGTTACTGGAAATCTTTCAAGAAGCACTTGTTAGGAGCTAATTGAGGTGCAACCAAAGAGCGGCACTCAGAACCTCTTCAGAAAAGTGAAGTTTGCAAATACTTGCTTGAAAGTTGAATGTGCTTAAGAGCACGGAGCCCGACTGTGACCTGTGCAGGCTTTCGGCATGGCCGGGCCTCAGACCTGTGTGTGTGTTCTGTGTGGGTGTTGTACGCTCCAAATCTGGTCCCTGTGGCTCCTTTAATAAGAGACTCATTGTAGGAAAAGCTCTGTCTGTGTTGGAACTATGCAAACATCTCTGCAGAATTGGGAACATTTTCTGGAAATCTGTTGATTTTTTTGAAAAGTAAGGAGCTAAGTTTCCAATAACAATGAAAGGGAAGAAAACCAATAAATCGATGATTACTACCATTGGAGGTGGATTTAAAATGGAAATATTTTTGGAAAATGACATTTTATGTTGCAGTGGAGTCACCTGATGGAGGCTTCAGACGGAGGACTCCCCGATGTTTAGTATCAGATTGACTAGGGACATTCTTATGTGCCAGCCAATCTCAGGAACGTAGGAGGATCCGAGGGCTCCATAGGGTTGAGTGTGGACTGCTGCCCGTGGAGGAGCTGAGGGTTTCCCTGTAAGTATTCTTCATACTCTTCATCTTGGTGATCGTTAAGCTGGCTTCAGCGCCGTTTGGGGGCTGTTTGTCCATTTTCATCTGTTTCCTCTTGAACTGAAAAGGCTCTCTCAACTTTGGAATGGACTGACTAGGCCACAGTACTGAGCTGTGAAGCCTGAATCTATGGCGGCTGAAGAATACAACCGGTAGATTTCAGTGGGCATAGCCTTCCCTATGGTGGGAGCCATGGAATCCATCAGTCAGTCGACACCTTTCCAGTAACCTGGGCGTGGTTCATTACCCATGTGGCATTCTCTCGCTTTGGAAATCAAAAAATGGCAGATTTCTGTGTCCTAATAGTGGCAAATGCAGCTGTTTCTGTTCATTTTCGCAAACTAACGACTTCTGCAAAAAGATGAACCAAGATTAAAAGAAATCAGATGTGTGTATTTGGTATGCAATATTTTTGTATTACAAATAGCTACATTCTAACCCACATTAACCCCATGATATGTGAATTTTGCCAACTCCTGCTGTGTCTTTTAAATCAAATCCAGTAAATCACTATGAAGGTTCTAATTTCTAAACAAACTAGTCTTCCAGTAGAGGTGCTTTAACACTGTACTGCAAATTAGACAACCTAAGATAAATGGACCATCTTTGTTAATTATGTAGTTTAATTGATCAAAACTACCAGATAGGATTTTATTTATAGTGGTTTTGCTCGGCATCAAATTCTATACTATTAAAGAGCTTGGGAGTCATATATTTGGGGTCATTAAGATATATGCTGTTATTTAACGTCTGTTAACCTTATTAAGCCCCTTCTTTTGGGTCTAGTTCATGTCACAATATGAAATTGCTTTTAATTGAGATGACCGACTTCCATGACATTGTTAAGCCGTGTACAAAGCATTTTTCATTTTTGCTGTATTAGTCGAGCAGCGATTGACTTGAACTATATTCAGAACCTGGTGGGGGAAGATGGGAGATCTCCTGAAATGTTCTTTTTGCCGGTGGCTTTTCTCTCTGCATACCCCCCTGTTTGCTTGTAACTAATTCTGCATGCCAGTAGGTAGCAGTGGTGAGCAGAGACACAGACAGAAAGCTGCCAGTCAGCGATTATAAATTATTATTCATTTCTGTTATAGGTGGGGTGTGCAGTCAGTTACAGTAATAATTACCAGGACTAGAGGGTTTCCTAGGCAACCAATTTCCCCCCTCATTCATGCTGTTGCTGAGAGAGTGCCTGTAAAGCATGACATTGCTGTATTCTGAGGTTTGTTGCCCCCCTGCTGCTCCAGGTTTGAGGTTAGTTACAGCATCGTAAGGCGCTCTCAAGCATAGAGAACTCAGACTGGGCTTAAAAGGCGTGCCGGCGAGAGGGCCTCTCTGCCGCTGTTTCACTTTTAAGGGACGGGCTTCCAAAAATGTAACTCCTGCATCTTGCCGGGTAATATTAGGAAGATCTCTTTAAGTTGCAAAACCTTTTATTTTCTATCATTTTGGAGGTAGTGGATCATTTCCTTTTTATAGTTTTATTATTTGATAAAAATGTGCAGAGACAGACCTAAAACTAGACTTCACCTTAGGATTTGCGTCCAATAAATCAATGGGGAACTGTCACAGCTAATCATGATTGTGTTTGTTGTTTATTCAGTTTTATGAAAATGGCTCATGAAGAGGAAGGCAGCAGTCTTCCCAAAGCAATAGGAACAGTCCTTTATGTAGTGGGAAAATAATAGAAACCGCATCTTTTATCCAGGATCGATACATGAATCATATTATCCTATATTTGGGGGCTCTCCAATCTTTCATTTTAATGAACTTACATCAAGTGCTTTGCAGTGATAAAAAAGTAGTATTTGTTTGTGTCTGCTATGAAAAAAAGATAGGGGATTCATGTTCCAGTCTTACATGGAGATGTGAAATGTTTATCCATTTACAAAGCGGAAATCACAAACCCGACACCAGGCATCCAATCTCGTCCTCTGCTAGATGATTACAGAAATGTTCAGTATCTCACATTGGACCTGTGTATTTATCACCGTGAGTTCTCAGCAGGGTGTAAGTTGTCTTCGTCAGTGTTCCTCGTGGGGACACCACCAGCGCTAGGCATGACCGATGAGTCCCTTGTCTGTGAACCATGACTGGGCTCTTAGACGTCTGGAGCAGCTTAGACTTCCTGCAGGTGCCTGCTGTGCATTCAGGGGTATGGTGGGGAAGCTGCATTCGAGGTCCAGGAGCAGTGAGGCTGAATGCAGGCCGCCTTGGTCTTGCAAGAGGCCACTGCTAACAGCTCTGTGCCCTTCGCCTTCCCTGGGTGTCTGCAGGAAAGCCGCGTTCTGCCCTGGACCTAGCTCCATCCTTCTGCTCCAGAAGTGGCCCTAGGGTCTAGCTGCACTGGGGAGTGAGACCTGCCAGTCACCATTTGTCCAAAACATCTCACTCAGAACCAGCTTCCCACTTGAGAAAATCTTGAGGGCCAGGCCAGGCGTGGTGGCTCACATCTATAATCCCAGCACTTTGGGAGGCTGAGGTGTGTGGGTCACTTGAAGTCAAGAGTTTGAGAGCAGCCTGGCTAACAGGATGAAACCCCGTCTCTACTAAAAATACAAAAAAATTAGCCAGGTGTGGTGGCTCATACCTGTAATCCCAGCTTCTCGGGAGGCTGAGGCAGGAGATTTGCTTGAGCCCAGGAGGCAGAGGTTGTAGTGAACCAAGATCGGACCACTGCATTCCAGCCTGCGTGACAGATCGAGACTCTGTCTCAAAAAAACAAAAGAAAAAGAAAATCTTGAGGTCTAGTTTCTTGAAATCATCTCAGAGATACTGAACATAAGTGCTCAGTTACCCTGTTAGATGTGGGCTTGTGAAATGATTCATAAAAATGAAATATATGAACTATGTTTTTGATATAGATATGGTAAAATGTAATTGGCTATATGAATCCATCAGTCTGGGTTCATCTGTAGTTTAGGTTTACTTTAAATTGCTTAATAATCTCTTTAAAAGTATTTATAAGCCAGAACTATGAGGCTACCACCTGCTAGCCCAAACAGTTTTATCAAGTAATCCCAGGGTATTTTTTTTTCTTTTTCTTCTTTTTTCCTGAATCGTTTAACAGCCTAAGTAGGAGAGAGTGTCTCTTGAAATGTAGCAGTCTGCTGTACTACAGGCGGCGACTTCCGCACAATTTAGCAAAGAAAATAATTTAAAAATTTTTCCTATTGCATACCCCTCTGTGGCATCAGTGATTTAAACTGCAGTGCTTAGCCAAACCAATGTTACAGATTAGATAACGAACTGATAACATGACACACAGTGAGTTAAAGACACGTCATGAAGTCGTTACTTACTTATAGACAACTACCCTTGCAATACAAAGTCAGAAAAAGTAGTTGATGTTCAAATGAGGCCATCTGAACTCTAGCTTCAAAATAACCCCCTTTAATTTCATCCTCTGCTTCTCTAAATTCTGGAGAAAGAAGGAATGTCTTCATCGTCAGAAGGACCAGTCTTCTATTTATAATAATGATAAAATAAAGAAAGTGGGCCAGCTCCTCCATCATAAGCTTGCTCTTCTGGTTTTTTTTTTTCTTTAAATAATTGAACTGTTTCAAGAAACAATGTTAAAATCTTAAGGTTAGAGCATTCTTTCATTTTTTTGTCTAAAGATTACTCTGCACCCTAGACAAAGGAAATATTTAAACTGTTAAATCTGAACAAAGATACAGTCTGCATATGACTTCTCTGAAGCCCTATAAAAATTCTTTAAAATTGCCTATTCACTCAAATTTACTGAGTGTAGCAAAAATGTCAAAGGCATAAAGTCAGAGAAGATTGAATAAAATAATGCAGAAAGACAGATTAGTCATGCACAGACCCACACAGCCTTTCAGAGCACACAATACCACTCTTTATTACCGTTCTATCTTTACAAAGACTACGTTCAATACATAGAAGATGATACATGGCCAGCCATGTCATCTGCCTGTGATTCCAGAACTCATCTATCTGGGCCCTTTTCACAGTGACATTGATGAGAGATCGCAGTGTTTTCAGACCATTGTTTTATTTATCATATATAATGGCTGGCGAAAAAAAAATAGGAATTATGTCACCGATAGCACATAAAAGAGAGTTGCACAGAAGATTCTGTGACAAAGTTTGGTAAAACCCAGAGCAAGGAGGCTCATGGAAATGTTCTTTTTCCTGTCCTCCTCCTGCTGCGTCTTCTCTCCCTCCATTCAAAGATCTGCACGCTGATAACTGTTGAAAAATATCAAGAAAATGTTTCATCAAGCCAAACGTCGGGGACCCCGATCCTTTGTAAGAAACTCTTCGGCGATTACATTTTTGTTTAAATGTGGAGCACATTTTAATGACGGTAGAGTTGCCGGCCGTTATTTATGCGTCTGCAAAGGGAAAGGAGACTATTTGTCAGTCACAGTTTTGTATCTTGCAAATTTAATAAAGAGCCGCCCTTAAGATAGAATTTCTTAGGCTGCCACAATTGACAAAAGCCAGCTAATGTGGAAATGTCAACAGCAAACCTCATCAGCAGGCCGCACTGCCTCGCAATCAAGACAGCACCATAGCTCCATATAAACAAATGTATGTAATGTGCCTGTGTGGGGGGTGGGGGCTAGGAATCTGGGGATCTCAGTGCTTTGGGGATGCGCAGCACAGGCTTAACACAGTCCCTCGACAGCCTCTAAATGTTCGGGAATCAGTGCTGTGTGTATTACCCAGAGAGTCTCAGAGAGCGTGGACTCAGATGTGACTGGCAGCTGCCTTGCAAAAGGTTATCTTGCCTATGTTCCTTGGGAGGACTCTCAATTCCATGCCCATGGGGAGTTTCCCTCCCTCCCTCCCTCCTTCCCTCCCTCCTTCCCTCCCTCCTTCCTTCGTTCCTTCCTTCGTTCCTTCCTTCCTTCCTGCCTTCCTGCCTTCCTTCCCTCCTTCCTTCCTCCACCCCCTCCCTCCCTTTCTTTCTTTCATTTTGGAGACAGAGTCTCCTTTTGCCACCCAGGTTGGAGTGCAGTGGCAAGATCACGGCTCACGGGAGCCTCAAACTCCTGGGCTCAAGTGATCCTTTTGCCTCAGCCGTCTGAGTAGCTGAGACCACAGGTGCACACCACCACACTTGGCTATTATTATTATTATTATTATTATTATTTTTGGTAGAGATAGAATTTCACCATGTTGCTGGTCTCAGCCTCCCAAAGTGCTGGGATCATGGGGGAAATGTCTTTAAATTTCTGTGCTTTTGGTGTTGTCCAAGAGAAAGCTAAAGAACAATTCTGGGGAGTTTCACATCTTGTAGCCATGAACCCGCCGTTGCACTGAACTTGAGAGATTTTCCTCAGAACCCTGATCTGGGTGTTCATCCACAGCCATCTCCCGCGTGGCTGAGCCGTTTCCTTGTTTGTAGAAAGCACGGAACCACGCGGAAGGCAGTGTGGCTGCGGCGCAGTGCTGCCTAACGAAAATGAGACGTGCCCGCCTTCACTGCGGGGCGAGGATGGGTTTCCCTTGTCCTGAAGGAGGACTAGCTTTGGTCCTGTGTTCACAGTGGGGCGATCTTGCCCTTTCCTCTCTCGATGGTGGGCGGAAGACCCGGAAGACCTGCAAGTGATTGGAGGCTCCAATCCAGAAGCTACCCCGACATCCCAGGGTCTTCACTCCTTCACGGCAGTGTGAGTGAGGCAGGGAGGGAGGCTGGGGGCTGCCTGCTCCGGGTGATGGATGGCAGGGATGGAGAGGCTCAGAGCTGAGGGCCCTGTGTCTGCGCTGGCCACGGCCCTCCTTCCAGCTCATCTCAACTGCAGAAGGCCTGTCTAGTGCCGGTCAGCCTCCTCCTTCCTTTCCTTCCTCCTCCTCCTCTTTCTCCTCGCTGCCTTTTTTTCTTCGTCCTTCTCTTTTGACTGCTGATTTATTTATTTATTTATTTATTTATTTATTTACTTGAGACAGAATCTCCCTCTGTCGCCCAGACTGGAGTGCAGTGGTGTGATCTCAGCTCACTGCTACCTCTGCCTCCTGGGTTCCAGCGATTCTCCTGTCTCAGCCTCCCGAGTAGCTGGGACTACAGGTGCCTGCCACCACACTAGGCTAATTTTTGTATTTTTAGCAGAGACGGGATTTCACCATGTTGGCCAGGCTAGTCTTGAACTCTTGACCTTGTGATCCACCTGCCTTAGCCTCCCAAAGTGCTGGGATTACATGTGTGAGCCACCACTCCTGGCTTTCAACTGCTGATTGACCACCCAAGTCAACTGGGGCAGTGCAGCCTCTGTCCAAGGTCCTGGGGACTCCAAAGCCTGCTGGTGCAACTCTCCTGCCCTCCCTGTCCTGCGTGGGGAGGAAAGCCCAGCTCGCCTGCTGTGTGCAGCTCATCGAGTCCTGGAAGACAGAGGCAAGGGACAGACCCAGGGGAAACAAGGTGTTCTTGGAGAGAGCTGTGTGCCTTGTACCCTCTGCAGCCAGGACACATATTTTGCCTTGGCCATCTTTGAGTTGCTGGGCAGTGCTCAGAGGCCTCTAGGTGTGCTTCCCTGCCTCGGAGAAGGCTGCTGCGGGCAGATGTCCAAATGTTTAGCAGAGAGGGGTGGGTTTGGTGAGAAGCACCATCCTCATGTGTAGCTTTCCTGCCCCAGGAGGGACTGCGGCTTCTCCAGCCTTGGATTCTTAACAATTCATTTAAGGGAGGAACATTTATTTATTCTAAAGGTTTACTGAGCCCCGATTATGCAGTAGATGCTGGGGACAGAATAATAAACAAGGCAGGTTTGGTCACTACCTGCATGGAACCCGAGTCTGCTGAGAAAAATAGCATAATACAAAATGCACCCAGAGGTGATGGGGTGTGGTGGGGGGGTCAGGAAGCCCCTTGGAGGAGGCAAGAGTTGCCTTGACCTGAAGGAGGACAGGAGCAAGCTGTGAGCGGGAGACAGCTGGGACCAAGACTCCAGGCAGGAGCCCTCAGGGAGTGCTCCGTGAGGCTGGGGTTTAGAGCAGAAGGCAGAGAGATGGCGGGACCCTTGGAGAGCCTCTGGGGCCTTGGGGACCAAGGACAGGATTTATTCTCTCACTGTGAGAAGCCCCTGGTGGGTCCTGGGCGGGATGAACTGGCTCACATTAAAAGAAAATCACTAGGTCCGCTTCCTTCAGAATCGATTGCAGAAAGCATGGCACGGAAGCAGGGAGACCAGTTATTACAATCACTCAGTGAGAGAATGGTGGGGACAGTGGAGACAGAGGGACAACACACATATAAAATACCGCACGGATTTCGGACTGATGGCATGGGGGAGCGGGGCAGGCAAGGACCATCGCTAAGCCCTGAGACGGAGGATCCCAGGGAGAGGCTGCAGGCACTCGGTGACACCTGGAGACTCAGAAAAGAAGGGGCCACATGAGACATTCCATAGCCTCATGCCCAGCACTTTGGGGGGCTGAGGTGGGAGGATCGCTTGAGCCCATTTGTTTGAGACCAGCCTGGGTAACACAGCAAGATCCAATCTCTACAAAAAATTAAACAATTTATATCTGTGTGTATGTGTGTGTGTGTGTGTGTGTGTGTGTGTGTGTGTATAAAACAAAAGACCCAGTGATTCTCTTGCCTCAGCCTCCCGAGTAGCTGGGATTATAGACGTCTGCCACCATGACCAGCTAATTTTCGTATTTTTAGTAGAGATGAAATTCACCATGTTGGCCAGGCTGGTCTTGAACTCCTGACCTCAGATGATTCACCTGCCTCCGCCTCCCAAAGTGCTGGGATGACAGGCATGAGCCACAGTACTTGGCCTAGTTTTTAAAATTTTTACAGCCCTGTTTTGCCCCTGCCCCTGTGGAGCTCCCTAGCCTGCTGGAATCCACTTCCTGGATGAGGTGGGGCCCACATGAGATATTTCAACCCGTGGAGTGTGTGTGCTTCGTGGTGATACTCAACACGTAGAGGACATGGATGAAACACAACGCCGTGGCCCCTCTACTGTGTTTGGGAGGCCGTGTGTATCTGCAGAGCAGGTGGTCCGTGGAGTCATGGTGGCCGGGGTGGGCAGAGGATGGGGAGAGGGAAGCAGGTCCCTTTGGACTGAAGTCATCAGAAAGGACTTCGCTGAGAGGGAGGAGGCAGTGAGCGGGCTGCGGAGGGTGGAGTGGCGGGCCTGGGATCCAGAGCGGCAGTGTCAGAGTGAGGCCAGGGACAGGGGCAGAGGGGACAGGCTGGCTGAGTCCGAGGGACAGGGAATGCAGTGGCAGGAAATGCTCATGGAGGTCACGAAGGTCAGCCCGCTGAGGTCACAGGAGGCGAAGCCCCACAGAAGGCAGTCAGGCGTACTCCAGAATCCAGGCCTCTGATCACTACATTTCTCAAAAATAAGTTGCATCAGAGATGGAGAGAGGGTACTCCCTGTCTGTTAGTTGTGATGTGCCTTACGACTGAAAAATGAGACAGTCTGAGGGTCTGACAGTAAGGAACTGGTTAAGAATAAATGATGATAAAAATATGTGGCCATTAAGGTTTTTAAGGACTTTAAAAATAACGCTGGCTAATGCTCATGATTTATTTAATGTTTTGTGAAAACAGGATATGACTACCCTATTTTGTGAAAAAGACCTAAATGCAAAAATATGTAATTGTATCAGTGTGTTTTAGACTGTATTCTCCAGAGAAGCAGAACCTATAGGATGGAGATCTCTTTCTCTATTTATCCATCTTATTATCTATGTATGTATGTATGCATATATGTGTCTATCATCTATATGCAATCTCTATCATCTATCCATCTAATCTAACATCTATCTAATTTGTCTAACATCTATCTACCTTTATGTAATCTAAATATATCTATCTAATCTAACATGTATGTATGTATGTATGTTTCTATCATATCTGTGTTTCTATTCATCCATCTCGAGGTTAATTTTAAGGAATTAGCTCACGCAATTGGAGCAGCTGGCAAGTTGTAATTTACAGGGCAGGCTAGCAGGCTGGAGACCCAGGGAGGAGTTGATGGTGCATTTCGAGTCCAAAGGTTGGTTGGAGGTGGAATTCCCTCTTCCTCAATTCTGTTAATATCTCCAACGCCTGGATAAGGCCCATCATAGTATGGAAAGCGATCTGCTTTATTCAATGTCTAGCGACGTCAGTGGTTGTTCTAACAAATACCTTCGAGACGACATGTAGATCGACATTTGACCAATAACTGCTACCGTGGCCTACCCTAGTTGATGCACACGATTAACCATTCCTGATCAACCCCAGCTTCTACTTTTGCGTCTACGTTGGGGGAAAGGACTAGAAAGAAGACTGTCAGTGTTCACTGGTGGGATTCCTGGGGCACTGATTTACATTTCTATCTATCTTCCCAACTATCTGATAAACATACTTTAAAGATTTTAGTATATACACACGTGAAAGAATTTTAGCATGTACAATATAAAACATGGCAGTAATAAAAGCGTTCTTGCCCATCTGAGGAACCTGTCCTTTCAGTATCTGCAAAAGGGCCATCCTTGTTTGTATCAATTGCTCCTCCCCATACCCTCGCCACAGTATCATTTCTTTTATTAGCTCTTAAATTTACCTTTTAAAATTATGGAATAATCTATCATATGACAGGAAGGATGAAAAAAGCAAAAATCACCTGTACTCTCACCAAGCAATCGGCATTGTAGTTTTAATACCATTTCCTTTTAGTTTCTTTTTCACAGTGTGTATGTACAAAACACCACCCTAGTTTTGGAAACTTCTTTAATATTCCATCACATGAGGGTACCATATGTTTACTCAGCTAATCTCCTATTGTTGGACACTAATGTTCTTTCCAGTTTTCTGTTATTAGAAACAATTTGGTCCTAAACAGCTTTGTACACAGCTCTTTGCACACGTCTCTGGTTATTTTCCTGAGAATGCATTCCTAGAAGAATAATTGCTGGGCCAATTGTACTTTTGAAAAATTGGACCTGGGTAGGCAGAATGGCTTTATCGCAATACTTGGTTCATATACGGTCTTCTTTGCTCTATGCATGACCCATACACAATGTAACTATCTAAATGATACTCTGTTTTTGTGACAAGGTCTCGCTCTGTCCCCCAGGCTGGAGTGCATTGGCACAATCATAGCTCACTACAGCCTCAAACCCCTGGGTTCAATCGATCCTCCCACCTCAGCCTCCCAAGTAGCTGGGACTACAGGTGTGTGCCACTACACCACGCTAATTTTTCTTTGTTGGGCATTTTTTGTTTTTGTTTTTTGTTTTGGTAGATATGGTCTCAAACTCCTGCATTCAAGCAGTCTGCCTGCCTCGGCCACCCAAAGTGCTGGAATTACATGTGTGAGCCACTGTGCCTGGCCTAAATGATGCTTTTTTGACCAGGCTGGAGTACGATGGCACACTCTCGGCTCACTGCAGCTTCCACCTCCTAGATTCAAGAGATTTTCTTGCCACAACCTCCACCACAGCACCACCACACCCATCTAATTTTTGTATTTTTAGTAGAGATGGGGTTTCACCATATTAGCCAGGCTGACCTCAAACTCCTGACTTCAAGTGATCTGACTGCCTCGGCCTCCCAAAGTGCTGAAATTACAGGCATGAACCACCGTGCCTGGCCCTAAACGATACCTTTAATAACATAAGCCCACCATCCAAAACACAAACTAAGAACTTGACGATAATCTACGGCTCCCTCACTCCTCTATGTCCCCACCCCTCTTACCCAAGGTAACCATCTTCTCAAGTCTCTGTTCATTCTTCTGCTTTTCTTTGTATATATTTCTGTAGTTTCTACTTGTATTTCCCAAAGCATACATTTTCTTTATCTTTAAAGAGGTACCGTCTTGTATATACATTTTGTGACTGACTTTTGCAGTTAATACGATATTGCTGAGATTCTTTCATATTGCTACATCTCAACATTGTTCACTCAGTGCAGTGTTCCACTATAGTGTTCACCGGGTGAAAATACAAGCTAGTTATCTTGTGTTTTGTGGCTCCCGTTCAAGGGTGTTTCTAGGATCTTGATATCATGAACGATGCTGGCACAGCATTCTTGCGTGTTTCTCCTTTTACATCTGTATATATACATAGGAGTGGAGTTGCCGTGAACATTCAACTTTAGGAGATAATTTCATGTTTTTCTAACTTGGTGAGCCTCTCCAACATCTATAAGCAGTTCTGTGGATCCACATCTTCTCCAGCACTTGTTGTTATTAGACTGTTAGTATTTATTAATCAAATACATAGACAGTGGTCTCTCATTAT
Organism: Cheracebus regulus; assembly: GCA_963574635.1. Lineage (NCBI taxonomy): Eukaryota > Metazoa > Chordata > Mammalia > Primates > Pitheciidae > Cheracebus > Cheracebus regulus. The sequence continues at coordinate 6,301 of CAUYQU010072445.1, read as the reverse complement.
GGTCTTGATTGTGTTTCCCTGATCACCATATATGGCCATATTTATTTACGCTTCTGTGAAATGCCTGTTTTTCCATTGTATTGCTTATGTTCTGATTGATATTCAGTCCACTTTTTAAATTATTATTTTTATTTTAGACGGAATCTTGCTTTGTCGCCCAGGCTGGAAGGCTGGAGTGCAATGGCACAATCTCGGCTCACTGCAACCTCTGCCTCCTGGGTTCAAGTGATTCTCCTGCCTCTACCTCCTGAGTAGCTGGGACTACAAGAGTGTGCGACCACATCTGGTTAATTTTTGTATTTTTAGTAGAGATGGGGTTACACCATGTTAGCCAGGCTGGTCTCGAACTCCTGATCTCAGGTGTTCTGCCTGCCTTGGCCTCCCAAAGTGTTGGGATTACAGACTGAGGTTACAGGTGTGAGCCACCCACACCCAGCCCTAATGTATTTTTGATATTAATCCTTGTCAGTTTCATGTATTGCAAATATCTTGTGACTTGTGTTTTTACTTTCAGAGGTGTCTTTTGATAAATATAAAGTTCTTAATTTTAATGTAGTCAAATGTGTTGATCTTCTTCTTTATAGTCACTGATGTTTGTTTAAGGAAATCTATTCTTACCCCAAGGTCTAAATGATATTTAGCTATATTGTCTACTAAGAAGTTTGAAGTTGTGTTTTTAACATTTAAGTCTTTAATCCATCTGGACTTGATTTGTCAACATGGTGTGAAGAGACGATACAATTTCTTCTGTTCCCAGATGGCTGGTCATTTTTCAACTTCACTTACTCAATAGTATATATTTTTCGTTTTTCTCTTGCCGATCTGACATATAACTTTTGTCATATACCAAATGCCATACATCTTAATGTGAGGTTCCCTTTCTGGAGTATCTCTCTGATTGACTTCTTTTTCCCTGCACTGATATAAGACTGTCCAAGTTACTACAGTTTCATACTAAGTCCTAAATAAGGTGGAGCAAGTCAAGGCTTTCTTCACTCCTTTTCATCTGCAGAAGTGTCTGCTTATTCTTGCCTGCTTGTTCTATATCATTTAACAAGTTTTGTTAAAAATCTCTGTTGGGGCTTTGAAATAATATTGAATCAATAGATCCAGTTGGGGAGAATTGATATCTATATAATGTTCAACTTTCCTATCCATGAATATGGTATATTTCTTCCATTTAGGATTTCTCTAAGAGCTCTCAGATAAAATTATATAATTTTCTCTGTAGAGATTATGAACACAGTTTGTTAGATTCTTTTTTTTTTTTTTTTTTTTTTTTGAGATGGAGTCTCCCTCTATTGCTCAGGCTGGAGTCAGTGGCAACATCTCGGCTCACTGCAGCCTCCATCTCCTGGGTTCAAGCAATTCTTCTGCCTCAGCATCCTGAGTAGCTGGGACTACAGGCCCACACCACCACACCCAGCTAATTTTTTCATTTTTAGTAGAGATGGGATTTCACCATCTTGGCCAGGCTGGTCTTGAACTCCTGTCCTCAGAAGATCCACCTGCCTCAGCCTCCCAAAGTGCTGGGATTACAGGCGTGAGCCACCATGCTTGGCCTACTTTTTAAAATGTTTATAGCCCTGGCTGGTCTTGAACTCCTGACCTCTTGATCCACCCACATCAGCTTCCCAAACTGCTGATATTACAGGCATGAGGTTTGTTAGATTCTTAGTAAGTATTTGATATTATCTGTTGATGTGGGTCTCATTACCAGGTAGCTCTCTGAGCTGCTTCTGTTTATTCCTTTTTTCTCTTAGCAGAGTATTGGAATGAGGCCGTTGAGAACTGGGCTGAGGGGATTTTTTGGGAATGGATGGTCTGGCCCATTTGCTGTTGCCTGAGCAAGTTACTGAGGATCTCTGCGTTGGGCTCATTTGGGAGGAGAGCATCTACTCTTCTCTGGGGAAGAGTCATGGGTGCCCTGGGTGAACCAGGGAGGAACTAGTCAAGGGAGAAGCATCCAGCCAGGAGATACTTTGTAGGGGGGAGGTAGGGGTTCCCAAGATTCATGCTTGAGTACTGACTCTGGAGTCTACCAGCTGAAGACTTCAAAAAAAAGACTTAACCTCTCTGTCCTCTATTAGCAAAGTTGCTCAAAGGTGAGGTCCACAGGAGGAGATTTCTGCACAGAATTTAGAACAGTATGAGGGATTTTCCTTTTATTTCCCTACCAGCTGAGATTGGTGAGCCATTTACATTGTCAGAATGCCGGTGACAAATGAACAGCCACACAGGCAAAGCCAGGGAAAAGATCATCACAAAACAGAACAGATGTTCCCACCCTCTGAAGACAGTTGTCATTTCATGGACTTCAAAATGGAAAGATTCATCCAAGGAGTATAAACTAAGGGGACACTGAGCAATGCCACTTCTGGAGCTTTGAGAAGCTGCAGAACTCTGGGCACTGCTTGTTCCTTTCTATGGCAGAATGCTAAGCAGAGAAACTGTTGTTGCAATGCGAATAGAGGCAGCTGGGAATCGCATGAAAGGGACTTCAAGGATCTCCCAGCTTCATTCTGGGGATGGCCGACATGAACCTTGCCTCCGTCCCAATCTCTGCAGCATTCACCTCTCACCCCTTCTTGGCCTCGAAGGCTTCCTCCAATACTTCAATTGGGGCCTTTGCCGTGATGACATCAGGATTTTTTAAAGGCAATTTTATAACTTTATTTGATGTATTTGACGATCGGCGATTAGTTCTCATCCACACTGACTGTGTAGATTTTTGAAAGTGGTAACATGTCCATAGATAATGAAAGTACAGAGCTTATTTGGTGAATCTTCATCCTCATTACGTTTTCTGGACACGGATTTGGTATGGGACATTCCTTATTCCTTTGGCCCGGACAGCTTCGTTGAGCCTGGTATCAATGCACACATCTGGAGTTCCCATCTCTTTCTTGGCAAATTTCCCAATCTCTTTGAGTGCCCGAGGGGCACGCTTCTTGAAGCCCACTCCATGGCTGCGCTTGTGAGTTGATGGTGCATTCTCGGTCACCACCTCGTTGATGGCAGAACGGCCCTTTTTCCTCTCGCCATCCTTCTCTGCGGGAGCCCTTCTGCCGGGTCCAGGTTGGAAAGGAAGAGCACGAGGGATTGTGGGAGAAGGGAAGCCGCCCCTGCAGGTACCCACATCAGGATATTTTTTCAGTTCCTCTTGGATTCCATCCAGGCTTCCCTATGAGGCTTGAGACGCGCTGCCCGGCTTGCAACCTTTAAAGCACAGTGAAAACCATCTTCCACAAGTTCCCAGAAGCTCCCTGATGCCCTTCTCTGAAGTAAAGATCTTTAGATGGTACCTAGTCTCCTGTTACAAGCTTTCTCACCAGGCAGCCAAAAAGTCTCCATCGTCACCTGATTTGTGGTCCCCAGAAAGGAGCCTGCATTAGGCCGATAAGTCATCATCCAGAGAGGTGATGACAGTCGTCTCCATGACCACTGATTAATGAAAACAGGGCTAGTTGGACACAGAGTAGATGGTTATAAATGGTGCTGTCAGAGAAAAATAATTATTGTATTAATAAGGAAACGGTTCAAAACCAGGCTCTAAAAAAAGAGAACTGGCAACTTAGCATCTCCATGGGTTTCCGAGGCGGACTTGATGGAACGGTGGGGAGGCTGGGGGAAGGTGTTCGAGCTCCCCGACCGCCCGCCTCTCCAGAAGGCAGCCCCTCCTTGCCTGTGCACGTGGCCACGTGTGCACGTGGCCACGTCCACGCGTGGCTGCGCGGTGGGTGTGTTCGACCTGACCCAGCTCTCCCGGGATGCCGCAGATGAGCCGGGGTTGCGTGCAGGCTTTTGGTACCACTTCCAGCAGGAACGGGGAAAAACGAGCATATCTTATTGTACCTGAAACACTCTATGATATGTACTAAATATTATGACTACTCGGGGCCTTGCAATAATTGATTCACCCACACAGCCATTTAGTCTGCGAGCTGTTCGTTTTACAAATTCTACAATCTTTTAGAAATTCTTTCAGTGCAGAAGATTGCTGCCTGGCCTCAGATTCATTATGGTGATTGAATCCTCTTCAATAGAGAACGGTTTAAAGAGAGCACAGGCCCTGTGCGTCTCACTCAGAGCGAAGGCGCATAGGTTAAAAGCTTGTCTGGTGGCATAATTCACTGCCGCTATGCCAAACAATCACGTCTTATTGTGACCTTCATAAGATACAAAAAGGCAACAGGATAGAGCTTGGCTTTTTTTTAAACCCACTCACAGATTTAGCTTCCCAACATCTGAAGCTTGGAGAATTCCTAATTAAATAACCAATTAATAATGTAGAATAGAAAAAGCTATTTTTTTTTCTGAAACGCGAAATCATAATTAATCAGAGTACAAAAAGCTGCCTGTCTTTATATCAGAAAAATATAGACTAGGTATTTAAATATTCCACCACACCTGAACCCTGGCCATCCGTCATTGTTATGACTTAAAACATCTCAGACTAAATTAGGTTTTGTTTGTATAGAGCAGTGAAAGTCAGATGGCTTGAATGACAAAATTAGAACATGCTCAAATCACTGAGACAAAACCGCATAAAGAGAAAGATGTGCAGGAAAAGGGCTGCCAGTATGAAGCAGAAATCTTCCACTGATTTAAAAAAAAAAAAAAAAAAAGCATTATTTCCTATTTACCCAACCACTTGGTGTAAGTATAAATTTTTGACCCCCAGGGAGACATACCAGGAAAAGAAAAATTATCCCCATCCCCTTGTCAATTGCCCAACATAGCATGCACAGCTCTAAAGAAGTCATACCCTCCTCATCACTTCCCCCTTGCCCCCAGCCAAGTTTCTCCACCCCCAGCTGGCCCTAGCCCTGGCCTTGGTGTCTGCACCCTCAGCCGACACGCCCACCGCTCCAACCCACACCCAGTCCCCGCCCGCTGATATTGTCAGTAACACCAGGCAGCAGCCACTAAGGTTCTTCTCCCACCCACCAGGGCACCCCACACCACCTCCCGGCACATTTATAGTTCAAAAGAAAAGCTCATTTTTATAGTTGGTACCACCTCCACAATTTATACTTTGCCCATGAAATACCAAAACCAGGGAGGACATTTTCCAAGGAAGAAATTTGATAAAAACACTTTTATTGATGGAAGATATTGGCAGAGATGGTCGCCATCTGCAAGGAAGCAAAGGCTGCTGCAGGTGTGGCTTGATCCAGGGCTGCCCAAGCGTCCTCACTCAGGACCACATGCCCAGGCACTAAGCATGTCATTTTGTGTTTTTCGAACATGCTAAGCGTTTCCTTACCCACTGGCTTTTGCTCCTGCCGTTTACTCCTCGTGGAAGTGAATATTTGAAACCCACCTGGTCTTCTCGAGGTGACCCAGGAGGGTGTGAGGACATCTTCCTGGCTTCTCTGTGAAAATTGTCCCATCCTACTCATGGACTCCCATGTTACTTTGCCGATCTCATTCTCCCTTGTGTTTGTGGGTGTGAACTCTACCCATGACTTCCCTGCCTCCTGGGGGCCGGTGCCCTGAGTCCAAGCCAGCCCTGCACCGGGGCTGGGCACAGGGCGTGGTCACATGATGGTGCGGCCACAGTGCAGACTCAGAGGGACACTCTCTCTACCCACGATGCCACCAGCCTCTGTCCCACCCAATGCCACAAATCTCCTTCAATATATAATTTGCTGTTATCATAGCAATAAATAATTTTTGGTGACGTTTTTACTGTGAGACTTTGCACGGTGTTTTTTTATTGACAAAACCACTATGAATCAACATACATGAACACAATAAAAATGTGAGAGCTATCTGCATTACGGCTGAGGTTTTGTCAATAGGGCAGTGCATTGATCTCTGCTCCTCTTTGGGGTTATTTGTGGAGCGTCAGCGGGTGGGTTTCAGAGCTACAGAGCTCAGGACGTGCAGCTCCTGAGCCTGAGGTTTCCTGCCACACTCCCCCAGGCACTGCCTCCCTGAAGATGGCAGAACCACAGAGAAATCTCAGCCTTGCAGGGCAAAGAGTAAGAAGAGAGGGAGCTGGGAGAGAGCTTGCTCACCTGCCCTCCCTCCCTCCCTCTCTCCCTCCCTTCCTCCCTTCATTCCTTTCCTCCTTCCTTCCTTCCTTCCCTCTTTCCTCCCTTCATTCCTTTCCTCCTTCCTTCCTTCCTTCCTCCCTCCCTCCCTTCCTTCATTCCTTTCCTCCTTCCTTCCTTCCTTCCCTCTTTCCTCCCTTCATTCCTTTCCTCCTTCCTTCATTCCTTCCTACCTCCCACCCACCCTACAGTCAAGAATTTACTCCATAACACCATACATCCGACATTCCCATCAGAAG